>LR736873.1:4145312-4235915 GCA_902654985.2 Oryctes borbonicus | reverse complement strand
TGACATCTGCCGGAAAAACCGGAAAGGAATTACCGACACACCTGGTATAAGCAATAATGCTAATTTGAGGAATTAAGTTACTGAATTTTGTTTCTTACACTGCAGGTGCCTTCGTTCGTCTCGCCTACTGTGCATAGAGTAGAATCTATTACAACTGATGAACCGTAAACTAAGCTGCACTGATAATTAGAGATTGCTTTAACGTTTACGTAGTTAAGAACCGAACTTGGACTGGTTGCAGCTGAAATTGAAAAAATTAAACATATCTAGCTTTTATTTTAATTATAAGTAAGGCGTATGTATTATGCGAAATATTTCAAATAGGGGTATTAAAAAAGGTTACCGCTACTGGTGGCGCCCCAACCACTGACTATAAGATAAGTGCCACCTTCTACATAGCTTGATGGACACGGAAGTTGTATCGGTGCGATTCTCACTGTTGGGGTAACTGAGGAATCCAAACGAATTAACCCAACATCGTAATTGTAATACTGATTGAATCCAGCATGAGCTATGTAGTCATAAGGTATAAAAAGGATTCTCCCTGGTTCGCTACCCGTAAACGTAAGGCCACCCAAGTAAATATTAAAGAATACGGCACTACAAAAATAATTTAAAACAATATATGGTCTAGGTTGAAAGGCAGTTATTTATTATTCAATGATTAGTATTCGTTACGGATAATAGTTTAATATGTAGCTTTATTACCCTAATACGCAATGAGCTGCGGTCAAAATCCAACGATTACCTATCAGTGATCCGCCGCAAAGCCACGCACTATAAGCTGAATCTACTCCGATAACGGTCGCTTGCCAAGGAAATTGTCCTGCAATCGCTGGTCTGCCTCCTATTATCCTATTCGCTACAAATTTTAAAAACTAAGCTCAATATTTTTTGGTTGTTGGAGATCTGCTTGAAAATATACTTTTACTATTAGCGATAACTTCTCTCCATGCTAAAGCCTTGGTCTATAAATAGTGTAATAAAAGTAAAACTTAGTTAATCATGAGCTTTCGGAGAATCGTTAAGACTAATTTCTTACCTGTCCCAATGGGGGTAATGCCCAGCATGAACCCACAACGCAAAGTACCAATATCACCAAAACCTTCATTTCGAAAGCAACTACTCTTTTTCGTCTCAGAAGTCATAAATATACTAACAATAAGATGATATCGGTAAGGAATCTTATAATTTGATAAGATTACTGCATATTGAGTTGTTTACCAATAAAAATCTTCTTTGTTGTGACATAAGCATTTGATATTTCCGTGAAAAGCTGAATGGAGTAGCATAATGTTATCACAAATACGGATGAAAGGAATTATAAATACATTATAAAAATAAGATGATTTGTTCTTATCATATACGACAAAGTAATATAATTGCATAAAGCAATTAGTGTTTTTTTATATATACAAAAATAGAGAACACTTTGAAGATCAAAATAATTTTACATTTTAATATTTTTCGCGGAACATTAAATACGTATAAATTTACATTATTCTCTTCATAAATTTAAAGATTAAGTTTGGAAAGGGGTCTTCTGGTTCATGTAGATTGCCGAAGTGCTCCTATAATGCACTCATTGGTATTCAATAACTTCACTTGTTTCAGTAGGCGATTTGTAATTGTTTCCTCTGAATTTTGTAGTCTTGAATTGGACGAGGTAAATATTGAGCATTGCCGATAGTGAAAGTTGATCGATATACTTCTTCTTCTAGTCTTCTCGAACTCTTTCGTCTACTTGAGAGAAACATTCTTCTGAAGCAGCCAGCTGTATGCAGGACGCTAGCTCGTGTATAAGTTGCGAATTAATTGAAGAAGTGTACGTAATATCTTCAGGTCTTGGGTTTTCTAATGTAGCCATTTCTTACCATGTAATCCTTTGTCGTCAATTGCATGTCCTAAGCACGTAAGTACGACAAGAAATGAACCATCTAAAAACATAAAGAACCGAGCCTTGTTTGAACACAGTGCACGGTGAATGAGAAGCTTTCCGGGGATTTGGTTTGACTTCCTACGTTTCCTAAGCTGTCCCGTAGGACGCCATACATCACGTGTTGATCAGCTGGTTTGGAACGATGAACCCTCTTAATAGTGGCGGCGATAATTAATAATAATGATAGCAAGAACTGTGCGATACTATAGTATATACGAAATCACACTCAGTACCACACAAAATATTTGATTAATTAATAATTAAACAATCGTTTCGGTAATTCGTGTAACACAAAACATAAACATGGGTTCGTTTTATCCTCCTCGGTTTAACACATTTACATTCTTTTTCATATAAATGGTTTCGTAAGCGTCTAATTCGCGGGGCGAAGTTACGCTTTTAATTAATTTGGAGCTCTCTAATCTAACATTATGCCGGTTTTCGTTCATGTGTTGTGCTACACTTGACGATTCGATAGCGGTAGTGCATGTGTTGTTTTAGCATAGTGCCTATGACCCGTTTCGTTTATAAACTCTTGACCTCTCTTTAGGCTGTCCGAAAAATTCAGTTCATATCTTGTTCCTTAAAAACATCACTTAAATCTTTAGACATCGTTTGAAAATTGGCTATGAAGGGAGATAGAGGATTCCCCATTGCCATACTTTTTATAGTTGTTCATGATACTTGCCATTTATTTGAAATTGGCTTTGGTTCGTGCAAAGTTAAGTTCATCTTTTGTATTTAGCAGATTTACCATCATCTATGTTATTTAATTCTAAGAGTTCCAATGGTTTCTTGAATCGGTACGCTGGAAAAGAGTGAATAAACATTCAGCGATACCAAATTAATGAAAAATTCATTTACTAGCCATTTGGAGTATGTATACGTACGCCAGTCTGTACCTGATTGCCTGATGCTGCCGGTCTCACTTTCCCAGTTTGCGAAGTTTTGTCAGGAAAGAAATTTTTAGAACGGTCGGATTTGAGGTGGATTAGTTCTTGGCAAACAAAAACAAAAGAAGTTTAGCCGTTGGAAATGGTGCAATACGAATATGGGAAACTTCGATATAATTTTTATCTGTAATTAATTGGCGTGTGTTCATATTTAGTGCCTATTATTTGCAAATGAAACGAATCCATATATCATCACCAAGCGGCACTGACAAAACTGCACGATTTTCACCATAGACTAGAAAATTGTGCCATACGGTTCCAATATCTACTGACAGAATAGAATACTTGCCGTTGACGGTCAGTTTGACTCCGGTTTGGACGTTGTACAGTTCAACGCGTGCAGTTCAAACTATCTAACTTGCTTTGTTTGTTCTTCAGAATGGACTTCATTCGTCAGAATTTTTTCATAAGTGAAGTATTGCTTAATTTAAAACAGTGAAACATTTATATTCTATTTTAATCTTGCAATAGGATTAATAATTTTATGTAGTTTATTATATGTTAATTTTACGGAATGACAAATAAAACTATTGGTAGTCTATTAGTACTAATATTTTTCGCAAAATAGTCTGATTTTATTTACAAATATTTTAAACGTTGAGCCCAGTATTAGCTGCGATCCAGTCCAAGAATGCTTCGGTACGAACGTAGCCAGAAGGATATCCAGAACCACAACCTGCACTACTGACGAAGCTAACAATACCGATCTGAGTTGCTTCACCATTATCATTAAAAAGAACCAACGGACCGCCAGAGTCTCCCTGGAAAGATAGGGGAAGATATAAACGAAAATCGCGTCTTGATTTTATCGCCACCAAAATTTGATGTTGGCAAAATGTTTCAAATAATCTTCCAAACCAATTACTTACATTACATGTGCTGTGATAAGGATTACCAACGGCGCAAATTGTTGAAGCTATTACTACTTGGGAACCGTAGATTGCAGCGCATTGAGTGTTAGCAATTGTGGTGAGAGCAACGTAGTTCAATATGTTGCTAATGTAAGGTACTAAAAAGGAAAGAGTATTAATTGATTACAAATAATTGTTAACAACAATAAAAAAGTTTTTACTGTCGTCACTTGTTCTGCCGAAACCGCTAACTGTTACGGATAATCCTGCACCCACTACATTGCTTCTTTCTGGTAGTCTGACAGGTTGGATGTTGTTATCGAAAGTTATGGGTTGACTGAGTTGGATCAATGCGATATCGTTGTTTAAGTTATTGCTATTGTATCCTTCGTGTACAATAGCTGTCGTAGTATACTGAGAAATGCGACCATCTTCGGCATCGTCCAATGTAATACCTCCCAAGTACAAGGTGAATTGGGATGCTCTGAAATTTGCAAAAAAAAATCAATATAAAATTGGGTTGGAAAATGTTGCCTATTCTTGGATGAAAACATGGCTAGTCATTATTGCTACAAACAACATAATGGCTAAAATGTTAGAATCAATTCGTGGGTTAGTTTTTTTTTTTTTTTCAAATTTCAAATTTATCAAGTTATTATAAGCTGTTTAAATTTAGGAGTTGTCTGCAATTTCAAAATTACATTTATTTTTATAGAAAAAACCTATCAAGGAGATGGTTCTCATGAAGGTTTAACTTAATTTAACTCACCGATTATAAAAATATGAAACCACTACAAACATTGGTTTACTGCGTGTCCCATTAAGAGTGGGGACCGGCGATATCATGAAAACTGCAATAGCTATAGCGGTGGGAAAAGATTTTTGATAACTGGTGTGTGTGTGGCATAGGGAAATTTAATTGAAATATTTTCAAATTTCAAACGTGAACAATAGGGTAAACGATACATCTTAAATTAGTTAACAAAAGTTCCAGGATTAACCGCAATTTTAAATGCTTCATTAAAAATCTTAGTTAATTGCGCACCACTTTGATTCAAGACGTTTTGGCATATTATTTATAATAAATTTAGTAGCCGTTGTTGAATCATGTGAAACTAAACCTGCTATAATTGCTTCAGTTTTTATTCGAATTAAAGAAATGTTGACTTATTTGAAAAGGCATTCAGCGCTGTTTAAAACATCGTAATTTGTGTTCCTCGTTAATGTTTAAGAAATGTACCAGATGGGCTTATCCCCAAGTGTTCTCCTTTCCAAATAATAACGAAAACAGTCCATTATCAGTAGTAATTTTATTATCACAGATGCCTCCTTTATAATATTGAAATCTATCTTAGTTGTTATCTTAGTTAATCTGACTATTTGTTTTTGATCACTTTTCAAATAAAGGAGGCTGGCTCCTCCATGCCAGTCTCCTACGTCCCTAATTTCAGCTGAGAAGTATTTAAATGTTTTAGGGCACCATTACGTGAAACAGGGTATATTCAACCTTGTAAAAATCCGACCAGAACATGTGTAACTAGAACTGAAGCCAATATAATTGATAAATATCCTTGCATTCGTTGCAACTTATCCTGATATGAGTACGTACCAGAGAAATGTCTTCCGTCGTAGCCATCAATCGATCGCATAGAAAATATCTTACATCCACACCGTTTGATATTACATCAAGCCAAAACATTGAAATTACACTAGATGCGTATCAAATCCTTCTGCACTGGACAACTATATTTGTATCATTCAACTGCTAAGCAGCGATCTTCAGAGACCGAAGAGAAGAAAAGTGATCAAAAACAAATAGTCATATCAAACTAATACTGACGCAATTTTTTGTGCCAAAAAGTAAAAATAATTATTCCTTTGTTTCATTGCCAGCAGAGAAAAGTTTCCATATTATTTGCAGTTTATAGGAAAATTATTACTGTAATGGGGTGTTTTGTTATTATCTGGAAAAAGGAAAACGTATCACTACGTGGTTTTCGCCACTAATTTAGTCTATTAAAGCTCTTCAAACAACATAAGAAAAACATATTGTCCACTTGAATTTTTAGAGGCAACTCTTACAGTTGGGGATAACGTTGTCTGGTATACTTCCTAAACATTAACCGGGTAATACAAATTGCGACATTTAAAAAGCGATGCCCTTTCAAACAAGTACACGTTTCCTTAATTCGAGTAAAAACTGCAGAATTTATGGCCTACTACATTTATTATTCGCAATTTAACAAAACGTCTTCAGTCGAAGTGGTGCATAATTTATTAAGCTTTTTAATGAAAATAAAATTATAGTTAATCCTGGAATTTTTAGTAGCCAACCTAAAATTTGCTATTGACCCTAGCAATTGCGGTCATGTTTGATATTTTAAAATATCTTTATTAAATTTCCCTTTGTTACTTTAGTTATCAACAAAGTTTTCCCATCACTATAGCTATAGTTCCCACTCTTAATGGCACAAGTAGTATTTATATCGCCACCATTTGTTGCACGTAATCCTTAACTTACCCTTGAGCACAATGAGCAGCTGTTAGAACCCATTGATTGCTAATTATGGAACCTCCGCAGAAGTAAGTGCCGCCTCCAACGACGAAGAAAACTGCTACTTGCCATGGAAACTGACCACGAGAAGCTGGATTGCCACCAATAATACGATTGCCTGAAATTTTATAATTGTGATCAAAACTTTATTGTCCATCAAATATTGGGAAATGATTTTAACGAAGTAAATATACTCACTAGGTTGCGTGGTAGAGTAAAGGTCTTTTAAAGTGATTGGTTGCGACTGGAACAAAAATTTAGAAGAACAAGTGAATAATATTTTTTTCAAATTCAATTAAGAAGCAGCATTTACCTGGCCAAGAGGCACAGCCAACGTTGTGGCGACGCAAAATGCAAGTACCAACAGCAACTTCATCTTTCAATTACACTAGTGTAAATGGCGATGTTCGATTCTAGATTTGCTTTATATATTATTCAAATGCTGATTATTTAAAACGTATCTATACATCATTTCAGAAATAAGGCAATCAAAAAAGATAATTTTTTAAAACACTCTAAAACCTTCTTGTTATCGTATAGTTATCGGCAATAACATATCTTCAAATCTATAATTTTCTTAATATATGATACTTCAGATATAAAATGGGAAGTACCTTTATTTATTGAAATTGTTGAATATATTAAAAAAGGTAGTAGCATTGTTTCGGCTTATCTCAAATTTTTTATTTTAGAGTAGAACAGATTATTAAGTGATTTAGTGCTGGCACAAAAAAAGTTGCAAGTAAGCACTTGGTTCTTATTTTGATTGATCTATCTTTTCGCCGGATACGACATTTTAAACTACAAACTATTTTAAGAGAAAATATTTCTTTACTTCGGTAACTGAGTGTATGACAATTTTGTTTTTTGCTAAATCAAAACAGGTGTTCTTACCATTATTGTTAATGTATCAGTCGTGGTCGCAGCGGCCTAACAAAATGTTTATGGATCAAAATAATTATAGGTTCCGTGTAAACATCTGACATCCTTAAATCTTGCAAGGAAATACTTCGAGTCGATTTTCAGTAACCCAAAAAATAATGCTAAATTAGCTTTCTTATATGGTATTATTGTTGGAATCATTCACGGGAAAAACATTTTGAGGAGAAAAAACACTAGTTCAGAGACATGTTTCTGCCTACGTGGCGTCATCAGTATGGCTCCAAGCGTATTTTTCTCCATCTAACACCGCTCTTTGCCTCGCACTTTATATCCCTTGCTTGAACGATGAGGCAGACCTGCCTTTTGAAAACAAGAAATAACTGGATTTGGATAACTGGATCCCCGGATTTGAATCCGGTTAAACATGCTAGACAAACGTCTTAGAATAAAAATTCCTACAGTCCAAAATTCAACAGCAAATTAGTACTGTTCTAATCGAATTATGGAAGAATTTGTTTCGAGCAGTTATCGGCAGCATAATGGGAGGACGAATAGATGCAATCATGGGTGGGAAGGATACATGCAATATTAAGGGAAAAAATGTTTAAAAGAAGCCAACATGTGCAATTAATTTTATACAAAACTCTAATATTTGGTTTATGCTTTTGAACAAGCTTCGAGGTATTAAAAATGTGGCAAACTTTTCCTTTCAAGAGATTCTGTTCGAATTTGTTAAGAAGAATAATGGGAAACCAAATTCGGATTTAATTGAATAATTGATACGAAATTATCATCAATTATGCAACAGCTACAATTTTTTCTAAATCCGGACTGGATATTAGGCAAAATATTATGTTCTATAACATATTGCTTTAACTAAACTTCAATTACTTTTTCAGCATTTTTAGATAAGACAGGAATTATGGTAATAGGCCTCAAATCTGATAGTTCAGTTAGGTTAGACACCTTCGATATCGGAATTACCAAAGACTTTTTTCAGAAGTTAGGGAAGTTTCCCTACTCTAAAGAACAATTAATGACATGGGTAAGATAAGGCAAGATAAATGGGCAACATAGCTCGATGAATTTTATGTTGAGTCACCCGCAGGGTTATTGTGAATGCAACGAATAATGTTAAAAATAAAATCGGAGATTGTGCGCACTTGTTTTGGGAGAATACTTGATAACTTCCACATACTTTTCCTATTCTTAAAGCAATGTTTTGTCTTGAACTCACACGGTAAGATTCCGCAGGGACTTGTTATAGTTCCACTGTGCAGGGTCTTTGCTTTCTGTATTAACCTAACAGTTTGTGATAGTTTAACAAAGATATCATTCAAAAAATCAGTTTTTTCGTTTACATCTGTCATATTATATATAAGAAACAAGGGAGCGGCAAACAGATCAGTTTGCTTCAGGTAAGATCGTGTACAATTAGTATTAACAATATTAACTTTCAGATTGCAATAAATTAGTTCGTGGTCACCCAAATGAACCCTCCACACACCTGAGTCTGTAATCAAATCTTTGCCCGATACAAAAATTAAATCAATTAAACTTGAACTAGAGTGGGCAATGCGCGTGGGAGATTCTATAATTTGCACCAAGCCAAATGCAGATAAGGCATATCTAGTAGCGCTGTAGACGTAAAATTATTTAATTCTATTCATATCGATGTTAAAGTTTCCCAAAAGTATGTCACGTCAGTTTCGGGAGTGGTTCCCGAGAGATTATTCTCTAATCCATCGACAAAGTGGTAGAGTATAATGGTAATGCTGTGGTCTTTACACAACACCTATCGCATACCTAACTCTTTCTATATTAATAATAATCCACAATTGTTCAATACTTTGATTAGTACTAAATAATCGAAAAGTCAAGTCATTCTTTAGGTAATAAACAACGTCACCACCATTTGAATTCCGATCCATACGAAACAACGCATTACCCCTAGCACCTAGACGGCTACTATCTAAAATCGAGTTTAGCCACATTTCAGTCAAGCAAATCACTGAGAAACTGTTGTGTAAAAGGATGTGTTGAAAGTTATGAAATGACTTTCAACACATCTTCCAATGACACTTCCAAACACTTCCCAATGATTACTCAGCTTGCAGAAACGAGTGCGCACTCATTAACGGCGATGATATATTTCGAAAACGGTCGGACATACACGAAGTCGAGATTCATACGCGTACGGTTAGTATGTGTATGAATGATGGGTTGGATTGATAATGGCGAATCGACGACTTGCTATGTTATGTTCGGCAAGTGTTAGTAAATTTCCGACACCAGAATACACCAGCACTATTATTAAATGTTTTGTTTGCAATATTAACATTTTACTGTACAGTATTTTTGTTTGCAAAAGACTTGTTAATAGCAAACAGCACCTGTTAAATGCGAGACGTGATATACCATATTTTAAATTCACAAACATTCCACAAAATATTGTATACAATGAAGAATTTCGAAACTTTTGGGGCAAATACATTCCGGAATGGAGATTGCCAATAAGAAGTCAATTACAGTTTAATTTACCGCGGGTGAAAAACACGATTACGGATCAAATCAAGGCAAAGTTAAAAAACCAAAAAATATGGCTGATGGTGGACGAAACAACGAATGCAAGAAAGAATTGTATTTTAAATGTGTTAGTGCGTACTTTAAGAAGGGATGTGGGATCCGTGCCTCTTTTTTTACGTAGTACAATATTGCAAGACAAACGCGGAAACAATAGTAGAAAATATACTAATACCTTTGGGAAGATCAATATATTGGTAACCTAACTTGTACTGTACTGTTGGTTACAGATGTGGGTTCAAACATGGTTAAAGTTGGAAAGTTACCAAAACAATTACTTCCTCAATTGCTCCCGTAACCTGTTTGCTCCATGCATGTCATCTTGTAGCTGAATTTATTAGAAATAGTTATACAAAAGAAGATCAATTAATAGTTTCTATCAAAAAAGTTTGTATTAAATTTCCAAAATGCATTCATGAATTTAAATAGGCTTGTCTAGGCATTCCTCAGTTACTACAGCCGGTATTGGTGAGATGGGGAACATGGCTTAAAGCTGTTTTATATTATGAGAAATTTTTGCACATTATTAAACCTTGTATCTTAAATTTAAATCCGCAAGAAGCCCAAGCAATTTTATGCTTTCAGATATCGAAATCCATACTCAAATGGAGCAAATTTCTGAAAATTATTCAATTCTTTTAGATACTATTTCGAAATTAGAGAACACCAAGCTTTCATTTCATGAAGCGCTAAATATAGTAAAGAACAGATAATGTAGGAAGGTTAACAACCGATAAATTATGTGTGGTTATAAATAAGAATTCCGACTTTCAAACTATAGTGCGTATAGACAAGACTTCAAGTGAAAACCAAGAGTGCGATGTAATTATTAGACGCAGAACGCTTATTTTCCAAATACACCAATATATTTTCACCTCGCCGTAGGAGTATGACTAAGTCATCAATGGGAGTCATGCTAATAATACAATATTATAGAGAACTTTTGCGTCAGTTTAGATGAACAACACAATCAAATTAAAACAGTAAGTAATTACATATATTTTTAATATTGGTAGTAATCGAGCCGTACGCTACTGCGAAAGGGCTCGCGTCTGCGGGCTTACATAAGACTGCATAAAAACCATCTGCATAGGTGTACTTACTACACTAAAAGCACTCCACCAATCAGTGTGAAAGGCTAATGTAAATTCGTATTAAAGATATGCGAAAAAATTAAACTAAATTAATATTTCAATCTAGAGAAAGTATTGTATAAATCATTTTCATATTAATGATGGGTCCTGTATATCTTTACAAATATTGGCATCTGAATAGTTATGCAACTTAATATACATCTTTTTATTTTTAACAATTGGTTGCCTATCAATGATAGACGTTCAAAAGAGCTCTACTTTATCAATGGCAGTTGATTCTTGAACCACTAGATGTCAAACCAAAACATAAACAAAACTCCAACAACCGACTTATTTTTGTTGAATGTCATGTATGCAGTTCATCAACTTCCTACAAAAAAGTTTTTGTGCCACTGCCATCAGCCAAACAACTGACCTGAGCAAATCATATGACTGGTGAGCGCACGTGATTTTGTATTTATGGTGAAAGATTTTCTGGCAAGTGAGAATTCTCGTGGGTTCTTTAAATGACCAAATGTGACTGTGAGGTGTTATGGCCTTATTTAATAAACTGTTTTCTTCTCGTAGAAGGAATTATAATAAGTATCAAGACAATGTATGGTATGTGCATGTGATTATTATATATTTCATATTACACATGTTTTGTATATTTTCGGCGAATCTGTTGTATATTTATACTATTCGTGGTGGTCGGTTGAAAAGAAATAGCAATTGATTGGTTCCTATAAATATAATGATACATAACCTGTATATATAAGCGAATATCGCCTGATTTTTGCAATCAATTTTCCGCGAAATTTCTAAATTTAAGACACTAACGTGTTTAAAAAAAACATATAAGGTGCATGGAAATTATTGAAGCCAGGTTTCATTGAATGTGGATTAAATGACTGATTAAAGAATAATTAAAAAAAAAACTAAAATTCCTGAAAAGCATTTTCTCCCAAATTTCTTTTATTTTTAATACCATATGTATGTGCAAAAAAAAATATGGAAAAATATTTTAGGGGGATTTCCGTAGAATTAAATTATGTAATAGTTGTTGTGATTTTCATTGGCGTTAAGTTCAAATCTTAAATAATTTAGGTCTTTCTGACGCTTTTATTTATTAATAATTAATAAATATTATTTATTGAGATTATAGGTCACTTCCTTTTAGTTTAATTTCTCAATACGCGAAATTTTGCTGGAAATTTGAAATTTTTCGAAGGAAATAAATTCTAAATAAAACGGTTTAGTTAGGCAAATTTGATATGCTAACATCAATAAAGATTGTAATTTTCAAAAAAAAATTGTCAAATGTTCTTTTTTAGATTGACAGAAGTATAATTTATAAAAGTTAATTTATATTTTGACGAATCTGAATCTAAAGCATTGCACATGGGGCAACTATTTTGAATGACATACTTTTTTTATGAAAACTTCATTCACTGTCTGCAATGTTAGATAATCTGTAATTTAAAACGTTATTTATTTCGTAGCCAAAAAATTTTTCCCTTTGTAGTTTTAAAATAACACAAAAATAATCTACTGTTCTCAAATTATGTGAAAATTGCCAAGTTAAACAATTGACTAAAGTACTTAGCTTTCTGAATGTGATTTTTAAATTACGTTCCCTGTTTTCGGTACCTAATGATCGATATTAAATTTTCAAAACTATTGACTTAAATTAGCCAGTTTTGAGCGGCAACTAAGAGTCCATTGTGAAAAAAATTAAGTACCAAGTAGTTCAGAAATTATTGAAAATACTGAAAATTCTTATTTTATTCAAAGTAATGAAATTAAATTCAAGATGGTTCCCTATCTATATACTTCTTCCAGGCAGCAGTAGGTAACTTTTTGGTTCTGGCTGAGTTATGGCAAACATCATCATAACATAGTTTGGTTCAAGAAAAGGTACATTTTTCATTCTACTCAGTAAACACTTGGTTGTTCTTGCCTTCATGATAACATTCAGCTTTCTTCGCTACTAATATGTAACACATTTAAACGTTTTCCTTTTTCTACAGGATGCCTCAGTTGTCTTGCAGTAAGTATTGCGATATCTTTCCGAATTTTTTGTTTTGTATGAGCTGCATTGACCCAAGTTTCATCTAAATTATACATCTTTGTACCATCTATACGAAACTAATGACGGCTAAATATTGATGCCTCCATAACACAATATCTTGCCATTCCAATAAAATACTGTTTCGACTTCCCCTCATCCACTTAAACTCCAATTTCTTTAAGATTTTCCATGGCATCGAAGATAAATATGGTTATAGCTTGGGTATAGTGTCGTCTGCATTAACAACCAATATTTTTGTGCACGTAGGATATTCGTTCTCCAAGATAAAGGAATATAGATGCTACCTAATTGTTGACTTTTGAGCTTTTTCTAAGGGATAATTTGTTGTACAACGTTGTATCTTTTGCAATATCCCAAACTACTCCCTCACCCAGCCCAAGTTGCTTTGTAGTCAGCCGTTGAGTTGAAATTGCCCTGTTTAAGCTTCAGATACAATAACCTACTAACCTTTGCTTACTGCCAATATACTTTCAAAGAGAATTTTTCGTTTGCCCTGCTAGTGGGTCAAATACTTACCTCTTCACCGGCCGTTATGAATACTATGGTTTCTTTATAATCATTATAACAATACTTTCAAATATTGAAATAATATTAGATGTTGGTGGTTATTTCATTTTATCCATTGTGTATTTGTTGTTTTCAAATATTATATGGCCAACTAAACGGTTCTCCAATATGCTGTAATAAGCATTAAAGCCGAAGCGGGTGTGATTGCATTGAAGACACCATTTGGTGTATGTCTAAAGGTACTCGTTATATCCATTAACTAATTCATAATTACAAAAGTCTATTTCGTTCGTCTATAAAATCGAACTGGTGAAATCATTCTTTCGTCTTACTTTATTATTAAATCGCTGTTCTACGTACGTATGCAATCATTTGGTTCTAATGTTTGAAAATTGTTTGGGTGAAATTTATTTTTACCAATATCTTGGAAACCGCCATCTTGAATTAAATTTTCTTCTCATCTGTTAATGCCTCGAATTAAACCAAAGAACCTTTACCCAAAAATTTTTGTTGTACTCTGTGTAACTACAAAGGTATTTTATTTATAGAAAAGAGCGATTTTCAGGTTTTTTCTCACACATTTTTGAACAGTTCAGAATTTAAAATTTTCGCTAATGGAATCTGAGTTAACAATCAAAACTGTGCAACTTTGCCAACAAATCTCTGCACCCGAAGAAGGGTAAGAAGGGTACTCATGTAAGTTACTCAATTTGACATACCGTATCTTATATTAATTGATCCAGATATTTTTTTAATGTTAAAGAACGAATATATTTGCTAATCGTTGCCTACCAAAACTTCAGTGTATCATGCTAATTTAACTTAAGTAAGTTTGTAATTGTAATTGCCTTTAATTGTTGGAAATTAAGGTTGACGTATGATACCCGTTCGTAACTGAAAATAAAAAATTAGAAAGGTTTGAATTCAACATTTTTGTTTGTCAATTTTTTTTTGATTTGAATTTTGATTTTTCGAAAATTACAATCCACGTGTAATAAATTTAAAAATTGGCGCGTTTTACGAAATAAATCTGAATAATACGATGAACTTGGGATATATAAAAGTGTTATAGTTATATGGTCTATAAATATTATGGATGGCGTGACCATGACCATCACGGGATTGTGAACTAGCGAAATAAAATTGGATCATACAATCATATGGCTTTAAACAAAAAGAAGGTAATCAAGAAAGAAAATAAAACAAAAATCTGGCAGCCGTACAAAAAGAAAACAAAGCGGTATTACGTAAATCTATAAAAAATTAGTGTTATCGAAAAACTAGATAAATTCCAAAAATTTCAAATTGTAGAATTTTCAAACTCCAATTGTACTTTATCTATTTGCATTTGATTGACAAACGGATAAGAATAGGGATTTTAAGGAATTTAAGCACGTATTTAGTTTATAGCCGTATAGGTTTGCCAAAAAATGTTTGGGATTTTAAATACGGCACGGCAAGCGTAATTAAATTCTTTTCAACGGAATGAAGAGAATTATAACTAGGTGTTATATGATGTCGACTTTACTTGGCAACCTCAATTTTTCTGCAGTGATTTTTCGATTTTATTTTCGGTTTGTAAATTATCGATCAACTCACTTATTTTTAGATTAATCGAAAATTAGTTCGAACCTCCTCTCTTAGAATTTTTTTTTGATTTGAGGTAAATATGTATATAAATACGTATATATAGCACAATGTACTGTTTATTCTTAACATCATTGTTTTAAAATATTTCGGGTATGGACCTTGTTCCTCGCGAAACTAAATGTTCAGAAACAATTTCGTATATTTTTATCAAAATACGTCCAAAAAAACGGTGTCGTAATGAAACCCAGCGTCACATGTTCTAACGTATTATGACGTCAACATCTTGATGCTGAATGACGCTTAAAAAATATTATCTTCCAAAATCCTCCTTAATCCTTTAAGACCTGTTGATGTAGCGGGGGCTGATGGTTGTCCTCTCTATCACTTTAATTTAAATCATGAAGCAACATCATTTAGTAATATAAACTTTAGTGCGTGTCTAGATGTCTTTCTACATAATTATTTAACGTTGCAACATGCAATATTTACTTTGGAAATCGGTTGGTTACCAGGAAGTGGAGCAATTGAAAGCCATGTAAGTGAGTTTCATCAAGAATTTTATAAATCTTTTTTTTTTGATTTTTGATTTGGTAGCCAAAAAATATCTTTGACACCTGTTGCGCATACACATATGTTTTAGTTTGGCTTAAAATAATTAATTAAGAACATTATTATTCGTACATTTGAAATGTACAATTGCCGCAAATGATGAATATTGAAAATAATAACACATTTTATCACTAACCTTTTGTTATAAAAAATAATGACTAATCTTCTAAATCCTAATAAATAATGGTAGAAAACCATTATCGTACAAAATCCATTATGAAATAATGATTTCCGTGTCAAGCTCTTCCTTGCTAGTTGTATATAAGTACATATTTATGAATAAATTCAATCTGTCGCGACATATAATCAGGAAACAAACAAAAGGTAGTATTTTAAAGATTTATATCATATTTAGCATTGTCAATCTTTGATTTATGGTCATATATCGCATATCTAATGTGGATTTGTATTTATCTTCGTTTTACACGACTATTTTGGGATTTGAATACAAACTTGCGAAAAAACGTGAAATCAACCCTTACCAAAGTAAAAATATATAAAAGTAGTAAAAATATAAAAGAAATAAATAAAAAAAAGAAATTTCTAGTATATTAATTTATTTTCTTTCGTTTTCTTTTTTTTTTATTAGTAATTAAGTTTTACAAATACAAATTAGTAACAAGAACTGTTAGCTTAAGAAGAATTTCACGTTTTTAACACCTTGTTTGTTTTACTGGGAGATTGATTGACTGTATTCAACATCCTAAAATAAGTAAAACCATTGATCAACAATGATTAAAAAAATCAAGAATAAGGTTTACAAAAGTAGGATATCCCATCCGGGGATACAATAAAAAATTCCAGAATATGTATAATCATTTACATAATTTAAAACTATTTTTTTATTGTGTACTAACAATTTATCTTCGTATTAGGTATAAATGGCAATATATCATCCCTAAATAAATTTAAAAAAAGTATTTTCGTATTATATCATTATTGTAAATCATAAAGAAAAGAGGTTCTAACACAGAGCCCTGTGGAATACCGAAGTTGATTCGTTTATTACTGGATGTTGCTTCGGCATTTTTTATACTGATGCCTCAAATATTCTTTTACAGTTAGTAAATACCTCCATAATTATATTGCCATTATTCTTCCACTTTCCTTTCACTTTCTTGAAAGTTATTACAGAGCTGATTCACAGGAATGTTTTCCTCTGAATCTATCGATTAAGATCTTCTTGATGTTCCAATGATAGCTGTTGCGCAGGCGCTTCCACAATCTTCTCATTAAATGGCATGTTTATCGGGTGATATTCTTTCATTTTACAAATATTTACTTAAGAGGTTTGTTAAAACTGGAAAATTTGGACGATTTGAGATATCCAATATATTTTCTGCAGTATAATTTACTGCCAGATAAACTAATAGAGTTAATATCAAAGTATACACATTTAAAATAATTAGAACACCTTTTCAGATCCAGTAAGATAATTGATAAATATTGATAAAATATTTTAAAGTATGCAGTGTAAGTTCTCGGAAATTACTATCAGTTGATTGTAAATACGAATTAATTCACATTTATTTTATTTCTGAAGAATAGAGCAGGTTTCATGTACAGGTGCTCTAACAGTTTACTTTTGCTATTATTACGTTCAAACAAAGGATAAGAAATAGTTTCTATATGCTGGTTGGTGCAAAGTTAATCCCTAGATTTTTTATTAGTAATTTTATGTTTTTTTTTTTTTCAATTGAAAACAAATACTTTTTTAGTGCTTTATCCAAACACATTCTAGCAGGAAAATCATCTGGTATAATCTGATATCACCTATTATTAACCTTGGTGGAACGGAAATTGCATTAATGCATAGTTAATAAAAAAAATGTGATAATTGATAAATTATGCAACATAAAATATGAATGAAGAGTTGACAAGATTTTTGTGGTAAGTTAGAGAGATATGCAAATGTTTTTGATAGGTGATAGTTTTCAAGTTTATCGACGAAACAATGAATCAACACGAAAACGGGTTTCCGTTAAAAAAAGACATTACGTTTTAGTAAAAACATGGTCTTTACGAATGATAATACAGTATATTGACTTTATTTGGTGTGCAGTATCAATATAGGTAAATGTTTACTTCGCCATTGGTTTTTTGTTCAAAAATGAGCCCAAATGATACATATAAACAATCACATGATCTATTTAACCTTTTTTTTCCAGAAAATTACGAAATATGTCAAAATGCAAAAGGAAAAGAATGTTTGCGTTTTAATGTTTTGCCAATTTAGTAATTTTCCAAACTTTAATACAACTTAATTTTTTTATAATTTATATTTGAACATTATCATATATTTAAAGCGAGACTATTAAATTACTTCCTTATACGAAAGCCAGATTCTAGTAGTAAAGTAATTCTGTTAGAAAGTTTGTACAAATAATTACAGAAGGGATGTTTCATGAAGAAATCCAGATACCTGAATGGAATTATAAAGAAATATTAACATAAAATGTCGTGAATAAAATTTCACTCTATTTTTAAGTAGTACGTTCTTGTTTTTCAGTCAAATTTTACTAAAGGGGTTCTTGTTAATGTTTCCTTACAATTCTGATAATGTACCGGCGATTACATCATAAAAAAATCTCCGCCTAAAAAATATTTAGTAACAGAATTACATTTAAATGGTAACTTTTGTATAAAGAAATTTTATACAAATTTGCTTTAATTGCAGGAATTCAAAAATGGAATATTATCTAGTTTTATTAGAGCTTTGAAAATTGACAAAATATTAGAAAACAAGCAACGTTTTCGTTTGACATTTACTAAAAATTTAAAAAATAAAACCAGATTTTGTCATTTTTTGGGAAGAAATGCCAAATTTGACATTAAAAAAAATCACGTAACTGTTTGTTTCTATATTATTTCGTATGATTCTTAGCACAAAATCTCAATTCGCCGAGATTGACAGCCAGCATTAAATTTATTAAAAAGAAAGTTGATGATGGTACGATGTAATAATACAGGATAACTGGTATATATACGTATTCCTTCAAGCATGTGCTAGTGGAGCTCATTTGCAGTTGAATGAACTATAATATGCATCATACAAATTCCTTCTAGTTTTCGAGATATTACAAAACAGAATACTACTTTCTTGCAATATTTCTATTTCTTGATATGAAATAGTTCTGTGAAAGTAGGAAGTTAATAGAGAAGTAAAGTTTAAATTGGAGACTTGAAAGTTTACTTTCAAAAATGATTGAAATAGATCAGGATTGTTTTGTTTATTTTAACAAATCGATAATCAAAAACCGTGTTAAATTATCACCGTATTCTCATTTCTATAGCACGTTTAAATCATCATTTATTTATCACCAATTTTGCATCGCTATTAGTAACATCATCAGGTGTTTATTGCTTCACAAGTCCGCTATACGCAATATAACGGCCACCTTTTCTAACCTGACCGGGCGAGCTGCTTAGTCAGAATCACATGAAAGCGATTACAGTGGGTTATTTATTTATCTTTTTTCTGCGAGACTGCTTTCACGTCACGTGCTACGGCGTGTTTTGGAGATCTGGCAGACCTGATTCGTTCTAAAATAATGTAAAAACCATCTACTCGCTCGATGGCACGTAACGCGGCATAGAGCAGTAAGCGACTGCGTATTATGATAGTTGATTGTTCTTATACCTGGGTATACATACGGTCAAGCCGGGGTTTATACTTTTTTCGCTCGTTGGAAAGGTCATGTGCTTTGTAGTCATACGACTGGATTTGATATATCACTACAGAATAAATTTGGGAACTTTGTTAAAGAGAAATTAATGCATGTTTGGTATTTCTAGTTGGAATGCGGCTTACTTTTTATCACGTATCCTACGTTCCACAATTAGGGATTGTTCTATCTATCTAGATCTATTTATTGCATGGATTTATAGCTTGATAATAAAGTTAGAATCATTCAAGGTCTTTTCTCTATTTGTTAAAGACAAACGTGAAAATTTTTTTGTAAAACGGATGTTCGTTCCTTTCTTAATTGTTAAATTTGCGAAAATAAAACATAGGAAGCTTGTACGTAGTATATTTTTAAAACTAACGAAATCGTTGTCATGTTTTTCAAGCTTCTTCAATTCAATGTATAACTAATAAGTTATGTAATATGTTTATTCTAAAAATTGGGACATTCTAAAAATATTTTTTGCACATTTCTGTAAATGTAAACAGTGTGAGTCAATATTTCCAAAGAATTTTTAGATACATCACCTGACTGTGCTAACTTCTTTTTTCTGGTACTGTGGTCAAAAACACATGCAATTACAATTTGCTTTTTTCAGAACCTTACATGTTGTGGTCATTATTTTTTCTGTTGGAATTTCAAGGAATGGCTGTAAGACTTTCGAAAATCTTTGGTTATTTAAAACAAATATATATATTTTTTGTTTATATAAAAATTATAAATAACTTAATAATAGTGAGATTTCTTTGAACTTAAAATGGTTTTTTCGTATTAAAATAAATTTTATTTCGAAATAATCAGAATATTTTTTGACTTTCCGACCATGCAGTAAAACTTATTCTGATAGGGGACTATCCTCCTGCAAAAGGTTTACTGTATTTAACAGGTTTATATATAACAGCATAAGAACGTGGTGCCATCAGATTGTTCTTAGAAAAATATATTCACTATCATCCTCCATTGGCCAAGTAATAAAAGTTCAAAAAAACAAAAAAAAAATAGAAGGCAACTAGTACTAAAAAATAAATACTCCAAAGGATAACAACTATCAGCATCTAACGCAAAATTTATTGTTCATTACTAAGGGAATTCTCAAATATGCTTCTCTTCAAAAAAATGGGGTACTGTTCCATTCTTGTTTGGGTAATATTCCAGAGTTGTCCCTTGGAAGTACAACAATTCGGACTTTCCTATCTCATCCTACAGGGTTGAGGTCGAGATTCCGCGGCGGCCAATGTCATAATTTGTAAAATATTCGCTTCTTTTTGCTCGTTCAGATACTTTGTGCATACTCTATGCTTGGGACGGTTGTCGTGCATAAAAGTGAAATTTTCGCCGATTACTCGGAGTTCCAGTTCCAATTCCGATGCTCTCGGGCCTCTTCAATGCTGCCATGTGACCGTGTAAATTTCCTTCCGCTAGCCGGTGTTTGGCCGTGGTAACTGAAATCGGATGCTGACGTACGCGATTGAATTCGCTATTTTCTTTTACTTATTAGTTGTAGTAGAAGATCAGCTGTTGGGACGATTATTCGTGATGGACCTGGACGGTAACGGTCTTCCAAATCTTTGTTGATATCGGCGAATGATATATTTTATTGTCAATGCGGCTAGATTGATTTTGCCTGCTGGAATAACCTTCAGCGTGCAAAGTTATTGTGCTGGATCGACATTTCGAACACTGTTATTAACTTACAGTACCGATTATCACAATAATATTCATTATTAAAACATTCTAAATGGTCAAACTGGGTAGTCCTTAAAGTAGAGGTCGCATGCCATAAAATCTTTAACTGTTTGGTTCGATCGATATTGATTGCAATAATTGGATGTAAATGCAATTAGGTATACCGGGTTATAAAATGTGTAATTAAATTTCTTGTTCCTAATACTTTAATTAAGTTGTAAGTGTTTTAAAGACAAATATATACATTAAGATTGCAACCGCTGAATGCAATAAAACTTATTAAATGAAGGCATTGTATAACTTTTTCCGTCGGCCAAACATCCAATGTATTATTAATTTAGTAGTCAATTTATGTACATACTTATTTTCTTGTTGTTTGTTTTGAATTTGAAAGTTTGAGTTAAATTAGATCATATTGACCACGTATTTATGCATATTTCGAGAGACATTGCTGCATCGCAGCTTAATGATACACAAAATTGTCATCGTTCAATTCAACATACTGTAAACGAGCTAGAAGCTGCGGAGTGCCGAATTAAAACATTTTAAAGAAATATTATTATTTTTGTAATGCATCCTTGAGAATCAGGCTTGAACATATTGCTTTATCTTTTGTTTACTTTATCTTTTTACGTCGCGATGGTCCAGTGGTAAGTGGATCTACTCCTAATTGCTGTAGAGCTAGACACGTTGCTTTCGGATCCTATCAGGGTTGATGGCAGATTTTCAGAGTGCTCAGTTGTTGTTTAACAGTCGTTTGTGTCGGTCGATGTTAACTCTACGCCATTTTTTGCCACAGTGTTTTGGGCTGTTGAATTCAAACGTTATCGCTCAAGCTTGGTTGACGATAAACGTTCGGCACGGCCAAAAACTGCAAGCACTACCGATAACGTCGGAAAAGTTCATCAAATGGAGCTAAGTAATCGTCAAATTAAGGTTAGAGAAATAGCGGACCAAAAGCGCATTCGAGTAAGCATTTTTAAAGTCCTTAACGGCTACATTTGAAGAAAAAGGAAATACTGTTCCACAAAAACAACGGAAAAACTCACGAATTGGGACTCGAATTGATAGACGACCCACCCTATTCATGAGATCTGACCGCCAATGACTTTTCTGTTTCCTAGTCTTAAAGTTGCGCCCACGTTAATACGTGAACAGATCCATATTATTATTGTTATACCAGCCTTCGGATGGGATATTTTCCACATAGTAAGCTATGAGATCGGCATTTTTTTTTTCCCATTTAGCAGGATCATTTGAAATAGATTCTTTGTTATTCTTTATTCCCAAATCTGCTACTGTTGATTCCCCATCTGCTTGAATAATTATTAATTAATTAATTTCTAAAACTCATTAAACAATCGCATAGTTCAGCAGTATCTAATATCTAGTTTATTATCAACCTTTAGCAAAGAACCTTAGATTTTCTTAATGTACCCTCTTCTTCTTTTTCTTTCTTTTCAGAAATCAATAAAAATCGTTGATACAAAAACAGCTTTTATGTAAAAGTGCGTAGGGCGTGTTTACGAAGATCCTAAAGGGGCTCTACCCATAATTTTAAGTGTTTGACCCTGTATACGTGTGCATAGTTTCTTTTTTTTGCCGAATATTTGCGAGTTAGGTGTTCCTCGACGGTTTGTGGGCTTGCCACATTACTATAATTACTTTATACATAGGTGTTAATAGAAAACAACACATACATAGAACGACTCGTTGTGACCGTATCCGTTCCCACTACGATCACGTGCGCTTATTTTTAGTAGCGCGCGTATTTTTCACTCACTCATGTGACAAACCCGCCTGCGGCTCTAAAAATGTTCCATTCGCGGTCGGTCAATTTCAATTCCGCATGTCTGCACGTCGCATTCTCCTTCCAACCGACGCACTTTGTTCTTGCTATTGTGTGAAAAGGAAAGAGAGCGAAACAGCCGGATATTTTCTGATGTGCGTATATTGTACTAATTTCCTTTTTAAATAATTGTATAATGGTATTGGCATCGGTCTACGTAGAACCATCTGTTTTCCTAGCCATCTTCCTTAGGTCCGCCGCTATGAGTACTATGCGATGACATAACTGTTACGAAAAGATACTTCAATGCGGCCAGACGTCAATTTAACCCTATTTTAACGTCATAGGTGATGCTCGGATGAAGTGAAAATGGAAAGAGAATGTCCTGCCAGATTCAAATATTTATTTTGGAGAGATATTTCGATAGAACAGATCAAAGTACAACACATAAACAGAAGATCTACTTTTTAATGTTTACGACGTACACGGATCTAGTTACCATTGAGTTTATTTACGTTATTTAATCACTTCATTTATTTATTTTAACTACATTACTTTTTATCCGACTTACTCATAATATCCAGATATCAAAAATGAATTTCTTTTGAAAGGGCTCTTTCTATCTGCAAATTATAGCATGTTATCAATGTAAAAACTTCTGCACATTTGAAACTTCATTCTACAAAATGTAAACTTGTTTTTGCATGCCAATTCTTCCTGAAGATGGGCACCATCCGACTTTGGTCATTGGCATGCAGCTCAAAATAATTTCTTGGTCTATATTATTTCCTTGTAATAGTAGCCTTAGATACAATTTCAAGGAAGCAATCTTTCATGATTTGTACGCTGATCCCGTTGGGTGGTCGATCATTTTTAGGGTTCTATGTGTCTTACATCTTCGTCGCATTTACGTCATACTTTCTGCCGTGGTTTATACATGGATCCCTGTTATTTCTGAAACGGAGGCCTCTGCCGCCTGTAAAAAACAAAAGAACAAATTTATGGCAGGCGATGATAATATGCGAAGTTTCCTTGCGGGAATGAATCATCGGCGAAACAGAATTATGTCTATTGCAACGGACACCGCCCTACTATTTATTTCGCAACATCTGCTCTGTCACAAGTGAAAAAAAAATATCGAGATCAATTTGAAAAAGAAACAGTGGAGATTGTTTTTCAACAGTTGTACAAATTAACAAGATCTTTACTATGCATTCAAAACGATCTATGCAATTGAACATTGTTTTTGCTTCTTCTTTTTTTATAATAACATAGTTCAGTCTAGAATTAAATTCTAGCACACTCAATATGTAGTCATGTTTAAAACGTTCTGTTTAGGATAACATTTCTTTGAAAAATATACATATATGAGAAATCTATTGGAAAACTCATATATTTTATTTTCCTTAATTAATAAAACGATATACTCGCATTTTTGCTCATACGACTATCCACGTCGTCAATAAATGTGCGAATTGGCTGCCGTCGTACAGCAAATGCCAAGAAGAAAAATACAACTAATTGACCCCATAGGTCGCACTTGTCTGTCCTAAATATACGTATAACAAATTCTTTTAATATGAAACGTGTTTGTTGTTGATTTTATATTGCATTTGAAACAATATCCTATCACGACGATAACAATAGATATATACACTGGCCGTAATTAAAAATACACCACCAAAAAGGTTTTGCAAAATAATGTTTATTATTATAACAATAAATACAAATTTAATAATGTTTAATAATTGGTAGAACCTCTTTTTTGAATACATTCAGTAACCCGATTAGGCATTGAATTAATTAAGGTATTGTTTCTTGGGGTATTTTCTGCAAAGCTGTATTGACTTGGTGACATAACTCGTCCCGATTGGTAGTGGGAACCGGATTTCGCCGGAGCGGGAGTCCGATTCCTCCGGATGTTCTATTGACGAGATCTCGCAGGCTACGGAAGCAGTTGTTTTCGGTCAAGAAATGCATAGTTGGGCTGTAACACTATTGAATTCTATTCATCCTGCTACTATTGTTGTTCCGAGCACCAGGTTCGTTTAGCCCGTCCATGGTCAGACGTTAAGAGTAATTGCAATAGAGGCCGGTAGCTACGGAACCACTTATGCACTATAGTCGTCCGTAAACTATCTGCAATGATGTTCTACGGCCGAGCGTTCCACCAGTGCTGCGCTAGAGATATTACAGACTAAAACCAGTGTTACACAACTAAACGTTTCAAAAGAACATCTTCTCGGGAGTTGTCATTCTGGGTGCGCCTGAACCTGCACTACGTATTTTACCTTGATTTGCAATCCACATGTTCCAACACCGTAATACAGTCGAATGATTACGACTAAATCTATGTGCAATTTCCCGGAATACCACCTTTATGTATCCCAATAATCCGACCACGTTCGTAGAGGGCTAACTGTTTATAAGGAGCACCTTCTCGTCTGCGAGGCATCACTCACTTGCTTGAAACATACTGCACGCATTTTACTAATTTTTGTACATTTGGATTGGAACTATTGGATTGTAACAGGTGTTCCTGTAAAAACATGTGCGGGATATCTGGTTCTTGTAAATGCTAGAAAACAAACTACAACAATGCAATATAATAAACCATCGTTTAAGTTGGCCTTCAGAAATACATTTATAAAATTTTAAGGAAATACTCCAATAATTTAGAGGTGATGCATTTTTAATTGCAGCCACTGTATATACATGTTAGAAGTTATCTCTTGAATCGTCTCCTCTCTGGAATAGTTTTAGCATTACGGGAGTTAACATAAAATTTGACATTATATTCCTTATTGATCTTCGTGTATGTTTTTTGTCAGTATAGTGATGATCTTTATTTGATTTTGTCTTGAAGCAGTGGCGATTTGCGGTGGCGTAAATGGGGAAGATCAATTACACCACTTAGATTTCCTCGTGTATTTCCGTTGCATGCTACAGTGTATGCGACATTATCCGAAACCTTGGATCTGTATACACTATCCGAAACCTAAAATCTGGAACCGAACTGAATCCATTATCCGATAACGGGGATCCAGTCCCATTCTCTGACAATTGTTTCGAGCAATAGATCGAGTTAATCAAGCAATATAGCTGTAATAATCACCAGATTTATCGAGCGCTTATGAAACTCACTATTTCTTTTTGCAAACATTAGTAAAGGTAATAATTAAAAATAATCTCAAAAAGAAAATAATCTGTCATGTAGCTGTACACAAAATATTGATAAAAATTATCACAAGGTCCTTAAAACTTTCACGATTATCTTCGATGAATGAAATATTGAATGAGTATTTGATCCATTGTGAAGGAATGGTTTTAGCTTCTTATCTAATATGGTTACGCAAAGCTTCCGTTATTTCTATTCTTAGTAAGTCGATATCGAGGAAAAGAACAGGATGTTTTTCTACAGTATGAAAGAAATGAATCAAATGATTTGAAATATTAACCACGATTAGTTATTCTGTGCAATTTGTTTTTCTTGACGGAGAACATACATCAGTATCTTATCGAACTGGCCAGAAATTAGAAGTTTACCTACTTGCAGTACCTACTTGACTCTGATATTTTGAAAATGTTCTCGATGTCTACTTTCTTATTTCAAGCGGAGCCGTGCATCTTTCATTTAATTTTTGAACTGCCCATGCAATTTTAAGCCAACGTTAATCAAATATCTAACGCAGCTGCTGTATAAATGTCAGAAGACACTTATTTACATCGGATGCATGTAAATAACGAAGTTCCTAACCGCGCAAATTTATTAAAAACATTTCATAGTTATATATAGGCTGCTCAAAATCAAGGAGAAGTAGAATCCAACTTCCGATTCACCGGAATTTATGAAAATATTTTACTTGAAGGGATCACGATCAACTGTATCAGAACTAAGCAGCTATTAGAATTTGAAAATCTTCAGTAGGTCGGAGAGTTCGGTGGAACTGTCTGTATAATTATAGTAGTAATAAACAGATAAAGGCGTGTATCCTTTTAAAATCCTCGGAGAACTAAAGGATTTATTGCATCATCGTAAACAAACAAATGTATGGGTTTGCACTCGAATATGCATAAATAGGTTGAGCTTCTTTTTATTGGATCTCTATAAATTGGAGGATATTTCACACTCTATTTTAGTTTATGTGAAAGTTTCATTCAATATCGAGGATCTGCACCAAGCTTTCTCTATTCTAAATAAAAACAAATACAATAAGTGCCATTCGAAACTGTTTAAAAACGTCTTTAACAAATATTTTCACACGTTGGTGGAATTCAGAAATAACAATTGCACACACTTAATTTGGGTCGCTGGTACAGTGCTGCTATGTCCAAGGCATATGTATACATTTAAAATGTCTCCGCCGACTGTGAAATACGTGCTGTGATTCGCCTTCTTAGTGTTAAATGCGTGAAAAGGGCTAAAATTCGTCGTCAGATCAGTGAGGTGTATGGAGAGAACATTATGACTGATGAAATAGTGCGGAAATGGATTAGAATTTTTAAATATAGCCACGCGAATGTTCATAATGAGGAACGAAGTGGTCGATCTTTTGCCATTACTAAAGATTTGGTCCAGAAAGTTGATGAAAAAGTGAAAGAGAACAGATGTTTTACGATTTCGTTGTTATCTGATAAATTTTCTCAAGTCTCAAGAAGTGTTCTCGATGGATTTGTGATCGAACGTTTAAATGACGGAAAATGTCTACAAAGGTGCATATAACCAAACGCGTAGCCAATGCACCGGAATCGTAATAGCAATCCATGGAATGGGGGCATTCAGCATCACCTATTAGAATGAAGTTCAAGTAAAGAATTTGACAGGAAGGGAGTGCTGCTTGTGGATTTTTGGCCTCGTGCTGACGCAATAAATTTTACGACGTATTGTAAGACTTTAACGTGTAATGCAAAACAAAAATCGCTTTGCTTCATAACAATGCCCATTCATACATGGCTAATCGAATTCAAGATCTCATTGTATCATTTTACTGGGGACAATTTGATCATCCTCCATACGGTCCCGATCTAGCACCCAGTGACTACCACGTGTCTCTTTATTTGAAGAAGCATCTGTGTGATTAGCGCCACGATAACCACGGTGAGATCAAAACGGCCGTGTTGCAGTGGTTGTTAAATCAGGCGGCAGATTGCTACGAGGATGGGATTCAAAAGCTGGTTGTATGATACGATAAGTGCCTTAATACTGGTTGAAATTATGTAGAAAAGTAGATTAAGATGTAGATTTCCGTGTAAAAATGATGATGATTGTCATGCCAGCATACATAGCAATGGCCTCTTGCAAATTTCATCTTAATTTGTAGATTGTTTTCTGTTTTTGTCTGGAAATTACTTCATTTGAACGTCTATTTCAAATTAGCATATTAAGAGTACTGATCTAATAAATTTGTTAAAAAATAAGCCTTTTTTCGGAGATGTCAGTTGACTGGTTGCCAAAAGATGAGATTTAGAGCAACTTATGGAAATATGTAGATCTAGTTGCATGTTTTTTTATCCATTTTTAGAATGGAATTTTTTTACAATTGCAAAGTATACATTTGACTAGGTTAAATAAGACGTAAGCTACATGTACTATGTAAGTATACAGTTTTTATATATTTGTTCATGACTTATTACTAATTACATAGCATTATCGTGTGGTTGTGTATACATAACTGACATGAACAATTATTGTCTGTTTGTAACCTCTTCTTATTGATAATTATAATGTTCATAACGTTACATTGCTATTGAATATATGACTTATCATGTTTGTGTTTGTAAGATCCACTCTCATGTCATATGACCAACGAAATAACGCGTGGCGGGTAAATATCATATGACTGTGGAAGCATATTGTGCGAGATAACGGCCGATGAACAGAAATAAAATTAAAAAACGAGGGAACGATGTTATCACACACTTGAGGCGTTATCGCTCAAGATGACACAGAAGCATTTTTATTTGTTTATCTGCTCGATGCAAGTTAATTTAATTCATACCAAACGAGATTTAGGATAATGAGTTGAAGGAAAATTATTCTTACAACCATATCTAGTAATTTATCTTTATTTACACATCAGTTGGTTAGATTGATGCCATATACTTCACGTCCAGTATTTGCTAGAAATATTTCTGTGGCACTTAGCGCTATATGAAATGTAACATCTTAAATGAAAATATCACTTTGCAACCTAAATGGATCTATTGTAACAATATTCAAGGTTTTGGTAAATCATAGTAAGCTTTAGAATTTTTCTTTTTCGATAATCGAGATCAACTTTGAGACTTTAGAGATACACAATTCACATCTCGGAGCCTGTCGGGATAATGGGCACTTTTAGACATAATGAGAAAACGGCCAACTTATCCACACAGGCAACCTATAGATGGGGAATCCTATAAAGCTGATTTCGATTCATTTTATAAAACAATCCTCTGTCGATCATTACTGAAAATATATATTTTCCTTAGTTCTACTGATGTAATTAAATTTAATTCATGAAATAAATATATTAAATGAAAAATGAAAATTTGGCAGACGTGTAATACATACATATGTTCCGAAGCGTTTAATCTATTTTAGGTAAAGCTGGAATTCTCGTATAAAACATTAGCTATAATTAAAATAAACGCTTCATAACCATAATCAAGTTCCCATTTAATTTTTGTATGTATAATACCCATTTTACAATTTTATACTTCAGTTATGGGTGTGGTAACATCCGGAGTTCTGCAAGGTTTAAGTTTGGCACCACTCATCTTCATTAATGTCAAAAGCTTTTGCACGCAAATGACCTTAAGATCTCCTTCTAGTACATGCTTGGTGTAAAACTAACAACCTCAGTTTAAACAGAAATAAATGTAGTCATAAATTCGATCCAATTGCTTTGAACTATAGCTTAAACAGTGATTTGTTCTTGCGCATGTGGGCATATTGGAAATTTGGAAATTCTGTTTGGTGCGTACAACAGCTGTGGGATTTTTCGACGATGCCGGCATCGTCAAATTTTGCGATTTTTTTGAGATGCGAGATAAGCTATGCGTTCACTAAAGTTAATCATCAATAACTGCAAGTCTTTTAACAACGCAAGTATTTTAAACGTCTGTATTCTGCATTGGTCCATCCTTGTCTGGAATATGCATTATTATTGTAGTAGTGGTACTCCTTTTGCATTAATCATACAAAAAAGGTGTACCGTTAGGACAAGATCATATCTATCCATCTAGAAATTATGATCACTCGTTGCTATTGGCCAGATTTAATTTAACATCTTTAAATCCTTCACAATAATGTCGACTCTTTGGCATTACTTCAGTTTCTCGACTTCTCGGTTTTGTTCTTGTAGCTTCGGATGGAGATAACGAAGAGTTGTACATTTGTAATTAATAAAGTCATTACTACCACAACTGTCAATCTCCTTCATTCGGGAAGTATCCCGACTAAGAAAATTAAATCAAATTTCCTCAAGTACTATAAAATTATTGAAGTAACTTGTTTTGTATTGTACTATGTACATACATAAGTTTTTGTTGTCCTTTTATTGGGATGTATTATTATTATTTTAACAACTCCAATAATTACCTAAGTTATCAACGTTTTGCCTTTGCTTACGCAAGATGCAGGCACACACCCACCTTTTTTTTATTCGATAGTATTAATGTAGCTTATTTTTGTTTTACATTGTTCTGGTTCAAGGTTAATATTGTTGAGAAGGTTAATCAAAATAATTGTACATGTGTAGAGACAATACTTTTCTAAGGTAATTATTGTAATTTTAGCTTTAAGTATCACCATTCTTCGTTTTTTATTTACACCTATAGATATTAATAGAAAATATTTAATCGAAATAAACAGATATTTTTTGCTGCACCTGCTATAAATATATGATCAAGTGATCCTAATGCAATCTCGGTTTTATATGCTTGTTTACAGAAAATCCACCAAATATTTCATGAAGACGCTTTTATATAAATATTTTGTAGCCTTGGAATATTACTTAAAATAATTTCCACGCTCCTGCATACAAAAAAAGAGCGTTAAATATAATCCTTGTAGTTATTATATTAACAACTGGCTAGCAGGTGACTCCATTGTAATTATTTATCATATATTTACGTTGTTGCTTGTTTGTACAAGAATCTGTAGGATTAAGTGGTATTAATCCTTTATTAGCCAATAAATACATAAGAGTACCAAGTTCTGAGTTTTTCGTCTTGATTTTGTTCTGAATGTTAGCTTACTTTTTTGCTGGTAAAGTTTATTTGGCTATAAACATAATTTGCTTGTTTCCATTACCATATTTTTTAAAACTAGAGGCTTATGTGAGTTTTGTTTTGTTCAATTTAGCAAACTAATTCTCACGTTCTATATCCAAGAATTTAATCTCTGATTGATACGAAATTACGATAAAATTAATACATATTTCTGACATTTTCATTCTTCTGACCACAAACAATAGAGGAAATATTTATAAATCAATATCACTGGTATCATGATAATAACCTATGATGGAAATAGATTACATTTTTTAAAACCCAGTCAAGAAATAATCTGGAGGATTATATAGAAATCCTTAATTTTTGTAATGATTTCACTTAAAATATAATATTATTTGAAATTTTCCATTCACTTCGACTAATTGTAATGATGTGTAATTTTATGAGGTTCTCCTTTTGTTTATTTACAGCGAAAGGCTTTTTCAATTTACCAATGATCAAGTACGCGTGGTTCTCTTCAGGGAGTGCGATTTCAGAGGAAGGAAGCTTTTATTTGACTCGCATGCCATACAAAAGGTCGCTTTGGCCAATCAAACTGGTAGCCAACAAGAAACAAATAATTTTTCCCAAACGGAAAAGGAAAAGAAAACTTATGCGGAAATATCCAACGGATATGGATATTTGGTAGGTAGTGGTTTAGATTAAAATAAGTCAAAGCGGAAGCTTTAGTGGTAAGCAGTTTCGAAAGACCTAGAAAAAGTGGCAACTTTATCGAATATCTTCGACTTTTTGAATTCAGAAAACTAAATTACATCTCATTATATAATGATTTATATCGATTTTTCTGTGACTTTTAGTATGCAAGACCCAACTCGGATATACAGCAGCTTAGTGAAATGATATTTGGCTCGGTGGCTATGAGCTATAGAGGGACATCATATAAAATTCACAGTCTGACATCTCCACCTAGGTTTATGTGTACTCAAGTAAGTTTCAGTTTTATAAATGAAGAGAATAAGATATTTTGGTATTACGTTAAGTTAAATTTAGAAAACTGCGTTTTTAAACAGTACATTCAAAGTCATTTTTTTTGTTGATTTGCCGTTGTATTGCTTTTAGTGTACATGAATTTTATATTTAAGGAGAAATAGAAATGAGAAGAACAATTTTGGTAAATAACATGTATACAGGTTTTTCCGTGTCCCAGACAATCCAGAGGTGGCAGGTACTCAGCGCCGGGAAGAACCTCTTGCGGCCACCCGCACAACGGTATGTCTTCACTCAGCTTGGAGCATTCTTCCAAATTGGAAGATTCGAGTACCAGTTGTACGACTTCCTTCAGTGATCAATCTGTACATAGTACTGCGTCCGACACTCTTTTAGGTAATTTGGTATTTGCACGAAATGCAGATCAAATCAAATCAATCGTCGCATTGTAATCTAATTTTCAGTATGTAGAAGAAATCGCAGTGTTCCTCTAGATGTACCGCAAGTGAACAACGGCGTTTCGATAAACATTCCAAACGGTAGCGTGGTCGGTGATTCTGGTTTCGGTGGTGATCAGTCCTATGGTAGTTGTAGCAGCTCTTTTGGTCCGCAGTCCTTTCCTCATTGTGAGGCAAATAGTGCAAACAATTGTAAGTCTAGATTACTATGAATTTTCTTAGAATTTGTAAAAATTCTTTTACAATAGCGAATACTACTTTCTCTTGCGGGGGTCTTTACAAGCGATGGTTACGAAGCGCCAGCACATCTTTGGAATATTCTACAAGCTCCCTCACCGGCTCAGCATCGGCCGATGAGTGTTATCTGAAACCTCATCCTCGTACCAGGAAACTAGGGTTAGCTATTATTATAGAGTTAACTAACGGACAAGAAGAGTAAGTGTAGATTATTATTTATTAGACTCGGTTTTATCAATGCAACGTTAAATAAATTACTCTCCTGTTAAAAATCTAACAGACGAATTCTGTTAGTTGAATCCTAACTTTAGGAAGTAATCTAGTTACAACTTTCAAGTCATAGGTGTCACCTAAGTATTATTTCTAGTGGATAATCACACATTACCAAATAGCTCATCTCTGCAAGAACTAGTTCTGGATAAAAAAAACGTTAGCATTTCGAATTTGATACCAATATGATTAAAAAATATTACCTATAAAGAAAGAGACGATTTGTTAACTATTGGTTGCCTACAACACCGAGTATTACACATAAAAATTTGTATTTATCAATTTTCATCAACATATACAGTGAGATCAAAAATGTCTGGTTGTGTTGACGCCCCTGAAAAATTGGTAGTAACACAAAAAAATTACGGGAATTTCAGTAGCGTCGAAGACGGGAAGTTGTATTCATGGTGGGCAATTATTACCATTTAAATCTTTTCAATCAACTTGTAGTATTTTTTTCTAATTAATTAATAAAATAAAAATCTAAACACATTATTATCGAGATGTAAAAAATTAAATTCTGTACAGTAGTGCTCACGTCTCTACGTTAATGAGGAAAAGAAAGAATATAATCGCGGTGTGCGGCGCTCACCCTCCCATCCGTATATTTACGTAGTGGCTTGAGCAGTACAGTGTAAAATAAAAAACAACGAAGTTCTACAATTTAATAAACAAAGCAAATATTTACATGTTTGTTTTATAATAAGTAAGTACACTTAAATTCCATGTGATTTTATTCATATTTGAATTATATAGACTAATTTATGAATACAAAACTTATTTATTATATTAATTCTTTCTGTATGTACAATCTTACAAAAATTGCTCAATATGTTTACACTCATCATCTAGACAGACTTGAATTCTTCGTTTTATATTCTCATTAACATTAATATTTCGAATTTCGCACTCAATAACTGATTGTAGTATGAAGTCGAGTCGATAAATTCTATTCTTTAAACTTCCAAATAAATAAAAAATCTGAAGTAAACAGATCGGATGATCCTCGTGGTAATCCCTTCTGCTAATTACGTTGTAAGAAAAGTGATCTTTCATAAATTGCAGTAGTATTACTCCTCATGAGAAGAATAAACACGAGTTCTATATAGTCGTTGCAGGAAAATTGTCATTTGTTCTTCGTGCTCATCTCTGTGTAATTGTCACATTTACGTTTTCTTCTCAGAAACCAAATACAGTTTGGTTGCAATTAATAGGTGCAATCGTGGTAAAGCCTAAAGTTGTTGTAAGGCATTAAAGAACTGCTCCAATGTCTATCGGTTACTCTGTTTGCAACATTTTTTGATGAATGGCATTATTGTTGTAAATCGCTTTAATTCTTTGTAAATGACGTTAATTTTATTGATCCCTACTTGGTTCGGGTGCCCTAATCTTCTTAAACATCTCTTTAATGACAAATGTCAAGCTTCGTAATCCGAATGTGCGTTCGTCCTTCGCGAAAGCGTTTCTTATTTGACAGTGTTGCCTACAAGCAACATAAAGTTAGTTCAAACTTTATGGTCATTTTTCTGAAACTATTATTTTTTAACTGGCCATATTACTTACAAGTAGCTTCATTTTTATTTGGTAAAATATTTTTTTCATCAATAATAAGCTTTATAAAACCTTATTTACGAGTATTTTTATTTACTAGTTAGTGGTATCAGGTGTATTGCTATGCTTTCTTCCAGTTCAAGATCAAAGAAAATATTCTTATAATTCATGTAATAGGGAAAGTCTGAGTTTGATTAATAAAGAAATTAACTTTAAAATATATATGACCTATAAATTGAAAGTAATGTATCACAGAATAAACAACTGTATTCTGCTAATGAATCCTACTGCCTGAAATAAAAAGCCTAAATGTTTGAGGTAAAACCATACAGAATGAGGAAGTAAACCACAATCTTACGATCTACAATAGGAAGCTGGATTCTAAAATAAAATAAAATTTGAATCGAATTGTTTTGTTCGTCCAATAAAAACAATAAGTGGGACTATTATTCTAAACAACCATAAGAACATAACATTGGCATCGACAAATGAGGATCTAAATTCTTTTTGTACTTTTGCCAACTTTGCAATAATTGGCATTTAACTACGATTAATTGACACTTTTAACAGTGCATTGATAAACCGTGCCGTAACGTAAGTACATACTTACGATCAAAAATTTATTTTCGGAAAAATGTTTTGACGTACTTTTTTCGAATTTAAACGCTTCTTTCCAGAAACATCCAAAGATTTCTGTTGGAACACGCTGCCTTGATCGAAGCTCTAGTTTGGAGGGTAAGGCATGGCGCCGAGATAGCGTTCCTTCGCCACGTCAACTTCTTGTCCTTGATGTCCGAAGTGACGACCTCGACGGCTCGTTGGTTGAACGCTTTCTTAACGGGTCCACATCTCTCTGTGCACATGTGGCGTAGCCTCTCTTCATCACCACCATCATTTCCTTCAAACTGTGATAGTTCGTCCAGTATTAGCGGTAGTAGGGCACTAGTCAAGGATGGCGTCGACTGCCAGAACTTGAACAGATCTATTTCGCAGGATCACCTGACTTGTAGTGTTGGTAGCGGTGTTTCTTGCACATCTCTGAGCAATTCGTTTTGTGAGTCTGGTAGCGCAACGGGTAGCACGGAAAAGACTACTACAGAGTTCACGTTCCTTAACCTATCGAGATTCTTTAGGAACGACTGTGATTCGAGACGAAGTGGGTGTGGTGGTAATGGGTGTGGTAGTGATAATAGGAGTTTTTTTGCGGAAAAGTTCGTTAGAGAACTGTGCGAATTGTTGGAATCTGTTGATGTGAAACATACCAATTTGTAAGTATTAAAATTCTTTAAAATGACGAATTAAAACAATAGTGCTTTTCGAATGACACCTTGGTTTTTATCAACATGGTTCTAAAGGGTGAAAACCAGAGCAAAATTTGATTGAAAAATAATGTCGTAATAGTTTATACCAGAGCAGGATTCGGGTTTAAAGACTCAACTGTGGTATTATTTAAGCTATTTTGGTTTTTACGGGTCACTACTGCTGACGTCATAATTACTATTGAATGGAAAGAATTGTTTTTACCGCTTAGTCCAGTCGAAAAGCTCTATTGTTCTCACGCTCAAATTTTCTCTAAATACTTTTTATAATCACATAAAGACCTCATTAGATTCCATTGCTTTATATTAACAAAAGAAATGTAGTGATCTCTTATGGCGTACATAATATCATAGTAGAAAAGTTTACTACATAGAAGCTTTTTATGTAGGTTTTATATAAAGGATGGAAGGGAATTGTTAAAAAATGTAAATAGGTTCCACTGGATATTAACCCGGGATCATTCCCGTTTTGGTCCATTTGACCGCAGATTTTTAACATTTACTGTAACTCTGTAACGTGGCTAATTAATTAATTTTTTCATGAGTTTTTGCTTTTTTCACCAAATATACTTAGTATATACATAAAAAATAGATAAAAAGCACAGCTTGATACAAGGGGTATAATATAGTTAAAAAATGTATATTTTGTCTAATAGTGCAGATGTTGTATAAAATTTGAATAATTAACATTTTTTTTATTATTAAACTTGTCACTATAAAAATAAAATATTGTGGCCATTATATTTGACTTTATGATGTATTCTCAGACGTGTTCCGTAAGACAAAAATATTAATAGATCCTTTCATACCTATCTTATTTTTTTTGTGTACCGCATTCAAGGAACGCGTGTGATTTTTGCACCATATAATATCATCATAAATATATTGACCACAAAATTTTATTTTGATAGTAAGAAGTTTAATAATTCTAAAAATGTTAATTTTAATAAATTTTAATTTTATACAATATTTTCACAAAATATGTTATGTTTTTAAACTATGTTATACCCCTTGTATCGAATGTATTTGGTGAAAAGGTCATGGTGCCTGACAACCTAGTATGCAGGCTAATTCATTTTTAACCCTCACCATGGAGATCTGGCTTATTATTATGAAAAATAGAGGGTAGGTTTAAATTTGCAAAGTTACTAAATTTTGTTTTGTGAAGCTGAAGAGAAAATGAACTTGTGATAAATGACGATTGAGATTTTTTGAAAAACCAAAAAGGTTTTTTTTATATTACTGGCACCTTTATTTTGCCCTACAGAGAAAAACTAAAGATACATTCTAGAGGTCACTTACGATCTTCTCTTTAGTGGTGTATTCGAAATTTTTATATGACGTTTTGGTTCTTTCTGGCCATCTTCAACTTTCTTGTTGTTTAGGGACGCCATATTGGATGCCGACACCGAAAGTGTTTTTCATTCTGATTTCAATTGTGTTTAACATGCCGACAAAGTTTTTGACACGTTTTAATTAACGAAAAATATTTTAAGATTAAATAAGGTAACCATAAAATTTCCAACTAGGTATCAACCATTTCAATTATTGTTCATTAGTAATGCAAAGATGTACACCGACGAAGAGAAAATATCTTTTTTTTCATCCAACCGAATAGTGAAAGAGTGAGTACAAAATATTTACCAGAACAACAACAGCCACATCCTTTTTATAGATCTTGATAGAAACTTGGTCGAGAATGAATTGTTTACCAAGCCGCGTACTGTATATGCTTAGCAGAAATTTGAATAAAAATCTGTTTTACTTGATATAATAGATATGGCTATTCTATTTGAAATATGAAAGTTAATTTCCGCTTCTGCTTCAGTCCAAATTGTTCCCTACAATATTTTTTAAAATTTGGCGAATCTATCGAAAGAGTATTCGCTTAGTTTGATTCTATAAGGCTCCGTAACAATTATGCGAACGCTTTACAGTGAAATTAATAATAATGATTTTCAACGTAAAAATAGATTTTAATAATCCCAATTATACATTTCAAGATGTCAAGTTTTGATTTGCCCCAGACACTTTCTTCGATTAAATTGATAGAAATACAAAGACAACAAAACAAACCATTATTCTAGATCTCATCGTGATCGTTTTGTTGTAGCTATAAATACGAGTTGTATTTTTGGTAACTTTTGATACTTCTAATAAGACAAAGAAAGGAAATCAATCCAATTTTATCTAAAAACTAAAATACACGAGATCATATATCACAATCATTCTATTTACAATTGTTATCGCAGCAAGTAAAAATATTATCAATTGTGTACGCTAAAGGATGGTAAAAAAATATTTGTACTCGATACGAAGTAATTAACAAAGCCTTTGATAAGCGTGTCTCGTGACTTCGTTTATCTTTCAACGGTCATACCACTCATAAAATGAAAATTTTCAATAATATGGCTTAAATAACAAACTACAGTATGCTTTTAGTAATTACCATGTTAAGGCCGTCTGACATTTTTGATGACAAATTTGTTATGAAATGAGAGAACATCACGAAAACCAATAAACTCTTAAGATCGCAGTCTGTCATTGGCAATTTGTATCAAATTTGATAAAAAAAATTATCATTGTGTCAGGCGGCCCTTACGGTAACACGTGTTTTTTTTTTTTTCACATTCCGCACACTTGAACCACAACGATAATTATGTTTATATTTTTTCTATTATTTATGGAGATTGTTATTGTATTAAAACTCATTTAGCATACACAGATTGAGTTTGTTTTTAAAAAGTAATTTAATATGTACACTAACGATTACAAGTATCCTAATTAGAAAGTCAAATATGTGATTGATTGTGTAAAATACAAAAATAGCTAGATTAACGCCCAATTTCATAATAAATTTAAGGTACCTTTCAATTGTAAAATATTTTACTAAACAAGGTTAAAGTATACTTTGGAGCTGAAATGACCTTAAGTTAATTATGAAACCGTCCGCAGATACGTTCAAAACTGGCGTTTCAATCCCCTTTAATGATGTATACGACAATTCCAAAGATTGAAATATGTGTACCTTGGCAATTGTTATTTACAAATATAACAATTTATACATTTATTTATCATCATACGATTGAATGAGATATTGATCAGTAATAACAATTTAAAACATTTTAATCGTTTCCCTTTGCTTTGTATTCAAAGTTCATACTGTCACTTTGATCCTATTCCAAATAATATAAAACCACCTCTTTTCCAGTTTCATAAGTACCTTGGTCACCGCCGTTCTGACTCATCATTTAGGCTGGGTGGGTACCGTACTAGATTCCAATCCCGATGATGATGAAGCTCTCAAGAAACTACAAAGAACAAGTAACCCGTTATGGGGGCAGTTGAACGATTTGTACGGGGCTGTTGGCACCCCCACCAAAATGGCCCACACAATTATTACGGGATCCAATAAACCCGAACTCATAACTAAGATCCTAAATTCTCTGACGTATTTTATAAGATGCAATGACGTCTTAAAAAAATCGTGTTCAAGATGTGACGTTGCCGAAGAAAATTCCGCCGTAGACCGAATTTGCAGGGAAAAACATTGTATTCCTAAGGAAAATTATAAGAAGTACCAAGATCATTTGGACGAGATGGCGGCGTGTAATTCAAGCTTGAACAAATTTGAGGTTGTAAACGAAATTAGTTTGAATTTAGATAATTCCAAAATTAATCATATCATGCGGTATAGCCAACTAAAGGAATTGGATGAAGCAAATCATGTATCCATAAAGCCGCATAATGATGAGATAAGCAATCTAAAACCTCCAAAGAGTTTAAGCAAAACTTCAACTTGTTTAAGCGATTTGTGTAAGATGGAAAACGAGGACTCTGTCCAGGAAAATACTTCAAATAATACCCTAATTAGAACAAGTAACAACATTTCTTTGTCTAAAACTACAACTTGCTTAAGTGACTTAAGTAAAATGAATGAAACAAATAACGAAGAGACCAACGAAGATAACGTCTCTAATAATACAGTTTGTCTTTTGGAAAATTCATCATCATCAACACCTAAAAATCATTTTGGGCTAACTAATGAAGATATCAATAGAAAGGTTCAAATGCTATTCAGAGGATTTAAGGATGTTCCAAAGTATTACTCCAATCAAGAAATACATAAGCTTAATAAAGTCGATTTGGAAAAACAAAGATCTTGTTCGTCGTCTGTTCTGAATGGAAACCAAAATAAAAATGTCGTCTTTGTTTTGGGCGATGATGAACCTCTCGTGGGATTAAAGAAACAAAACCCCAGCAAGATGGAGGCGCCTATGAAAAATAACGAAATTTGCAGAGAAAGTAATGTTAAGAAGAATTCCATTGGTAACATTCCCGGAAAAAATATGTTTTTTACGGAATCTTTGAATAGTTCAATAGAAGAAAGTGGCGAATTTAAAGATTCTGACTTCGTAAAATATAGCGAGAATTATAATATCAAACCTAGCACTTCATGGACCCATTTAGAAGAAGTAGAGCCAAAAGAAAAATGCGATCTAAATCAAGAAGGAACTTGTTCCACAACCTCTGATATAGGAAATAAAAAGAAATCCTTTTTACGATCGCAAAGCGAACCTCCAGAACACGCTAAAGACAAGAACGACTCTTCCTCAAAGCCTAGATACAAATATACCGGTGTGAAATTCAATTTCCAACAACATCCGCAAATTTTCACAAATTATATGCGGAGTAAGAATATTGAGTTGTCTAATTTAACATTTGCTGAGAAAGCGATGAAGTTCAATGGTGCTTTATCTACAAACTTCGACTTCACGAATTGCGAGGATAACTTCGAGGAAGTGGAAGCACTTCAAACGCCATCTAACGCATCCGAATTGGAGTTTATGAGCGAGCTTGGAGATTTGGAAAAAACGGATCCCCAACAAGCCAAGGAAACGATAGGCGAAAAGTTTCAAAAGACTTTTAGGCGGAATTTTCTACCCAATACAATTATCAGGGAACTAACTCTTGAAGAAGCTTCAAATGATTATAAGGAAGAAGCTAGGAAGAGTGTTGAAAAGTCAGCGACGTTAGTGGAAAAATGTGAAAACAAGGTTAAATATTTGAAATTAATTGAATTACCGATGCCCAAGTAAGTTTTTGATGGCAAAATTCCATTGAATTTTGGAGATAATTATTTTCTTTTTAAATTTCCAGATCAATTATTTCTGCATCACCTCTTACCATTGGTTATACAAGTAGTCTGTTTAGAGGAATTAGCGAATGCTATACTTCGGATATGGTACTGCAGGGCATATCAGTTCCCAAAACGATTTGGGAAACATCGCTGAGGAAGGACTTGACTTTGACGGCAAGGCATCCTCTTCTAGATCAACCCGTTGATGAGGCTGTAGCAATTGTAGCTGATACTGATACATGGTAATATTTTTTATTATTAATGTTACGACGAAAAGTTATTGTTTATGAAAAATTTTGCTTTTCCGATATCAGATGTACAGGGTGTTAGTAAATTAAGAAAACCAAAAGAGAAATGATATTTATTAGTTTAGACAAAATGCTTATAGAAGAAAGCTGTTTGTAATCCAAAATTAAACTTAAATACAAAGTTGGAATTTTAAATTTTATGTTTTCATTGTCTCTATTTTAATCGCTGTAAATACAATGATTCAAAAACTGCTAGACCTCCTGATTTTACACCGATGGACTTTTTCTTGTGGGATGTTTTAAAACAAAAGGTTTGTGCAGATAACTTACAGTATGATCGTGAGATAAATTGTACCAGTAACCAGTACCAGTATTTGTAGAGTCTGTGGTGCATTTATTAATAGGATGGGAAAATATGTGGAATTTGGAAGGAGCTTTGTATAATAATAATTTTCAAAAATATGATTATTATGTTCATGACTTCGTTAGTGTCGTCAATCCAAAGTATAAAATGTAGTGCGCCATCCATACTAACAGGATTTATTGTTAATTTTTATGAATTCATTTTAAAATTCCGAATTTCGAATTTAAATTTTGTATTTAAATTAAAATTTTGGAGACATTTTGCGTAAATCAGATTAGTTTCGTTGTAGTTCTTAAAATTATTTTTATTAAAAATAAAATCCGTCTACTATATATTTCATTTTCAAAAAACGTCCTACATCTTGTAAATGAGAAAACAATGAGCAATTTGCTGAAAAAAATTGAATTACAATTCAAAAAACATGATAACGTACGTTATAGCTATCAAACAGGAAATTAAAATAAATGGCAACTAGTGTCCTTATATCAACAAAGAAATGATACACTTACGTTGCCACTAAGCGATGGAAAACATTCCAGGCTTTTTAGAGTACAAAAGCTTGCGATAATCGACATTCTCTTATTTTCGATGTATTTTTTTTGTGTAGGGAAGTCCAGTTGATGTCTAGTCATACTTACGTCATCGACAAAGGTTCATCAGGTATACGAATCGGTATGTCTCAGCTCATCGCTAATATGCTAGAATCTCTATTACATATGTGGAAGTTACATACGCCTCCGGAATATGTAAGATTACTTTTGTACTATGTGGGACAGAAATACAATATTTAATGTTTCAGTGCCTCATGCACATTGAACAAAGACTGCAAGAATTTTGTACCCGATCGAAAGCGTTGGCTCAAATGCTCCTGGCGACCGATTTCTGCAGCATGGAACTACTTACGAACGCGCTACAATTAGAAGTCAATGATATACCGCTCCTAATGGCTGTTGCTTCAACTCACTCACCTCAAATTACCCAAAAGTACGGTTTAAGTTTCCAATGAACGCCTGGATGGTCAATATGTTAAGTTTTTTTCCTATAATACAAATATTTATTTAACGACTTGTTTCTATTCTCCTACAAGTACACCAAAATAATTATAATAATTGTAAGTTTTAGATACACGCGGGTAGCTTATAGGATTTTTTTACAATTTTTTTTAATGGGATCAATAAATTGATTGAATAAAGATAACGGCAAAAAATTGTTATTTATTAATTTTACATTAGCAATGATGCGTTTTTATACAATATTTAAATAAATAATACAAACAGTATAACTTTTTTTCATTCTCCTCCTATTCAATATCCTCTCTCAAAATCTATTATTCCGATGATAGGTTTATTTTGTTGAAGTAGTTCCAAATTAATTTTGAACATCTTCACTATATCTTCCGCTCTATTATAAGCGGCAACATGAGGAGTAATAGTTACCTAGAAATTTAATATTGTAGTGACATCTAGGAAATACTTGTATTACTAATACCCCAGGCATGGTCCAGAGAGCGCTATGTCTAGATAACGGCTCAGTTGGAACAACATCCAAAAATGCCGCTTGTATCCATTTATTTTCTAAGGCTTGTACGAGCTCCTGCTCACTGATTACGCTGCCCCTACCAACATTGATGAAAATTGCATTTTTATCTAAAAATACAATTAAAGTAAATACATTTTTATGTCTATGGGAATTATAAGCAAAACGTTGTATAACGCACGATAATTCTTCATATGTTTATGTTCATTAACTTCCATTAGGTCGTGAGCTGTATTAGAGAGGTTTTTATTATTATTGTTATTATTATTATTGTATTAAGAGGTTTTTGTGGTATTGTACTAACAAAAGAGGTATGAAATTTGTAATTTTTAAATGACTACCAAAATGACCGTGATGTCATAATATTTACTTGCACATTCCTGACAGAAAACAACTTTAAAATACCCTTGAAATCGATGTGAGGCTTAGCACTTTGTGAGACATGGAAAATCCACCTCATGAAAGTTATTTTAAATATTGTATTATTCCACTATCAACTTCCTTTAAAACGCCAGAAAAAAAATCAATGTTGTTGCCGTCTGGCAAAAAAAAATGAAAGTTGCAGTTATGTGTAATGAAAGTGATTTGCCTAAAAACAGGAGCAGATTATTTTTGAAAATCATTTTAATGTGCATGTATTCATGCAGCCTGTATTTTTCTTGGGAATACGACGACGATTCACTATTACTGTTTTAATTTTACATATCCCGATTTGTTGAAAATAGTCTCATATTATTTTCATTTACTTCGCTTGAAACGAAAGTTAATCATATTCTTAAACTGCGCCAAAGAAAAATTCTTTTGGCAAGAAAAAGATAAATTAATATAAAAATTGTTACCGTCATAAGTAAAGTTCTCTACTTATCGTGCGCTTTATGAAATTAGCAGAGACTAGACAGACTCGTGTTTTGTCGATCTTCGGGGAAACCAGTAGGCGACACGAACCCATTCTCATGAGACGAATAAACACGAGTTTGACTAGTTTCTGCTAATTTCGTGAGGCGCATGGAAAACGGCAAGCAGGCAGCATTGTAATACATACATATAAATTGTATTGTAAATATTACGGTTACATTGAATATGCATACGTTTAATTACTATTGAATCGATAATATGTTCACAAGCCTAACACCCAACCTGCGAATTGCGCATCTACACACCATGATGTGTTTTTACATACTTTGTGGCAATACAAATAAACTGTATTATATATTATTATATTTAGCAGTAATAGATCATTATACAGACGTAATATTCGCCAATAATAGCTGTACTTATGCGGTCTATTTGTCTATCTATCTCTATCAGTATTTAGGCATCAAGAATAGATCTTTCTACTTTATATTCAATAGTGCAGGAACCTATAATACATCCCATAAAGATAAGATAAGATCACTATATATATGTACCTCTTTCTTTACTAGCAAACATCGCGGTTATTAAATCTTTTCACTGTACCCTGAATACCCAGATAATTGCCGTATTTTTTGTATAATAAATTTTGTTTCCAATTATAGTAATTTTTGTTATTAAACGTGTTTTTGCCATTCTTAATTTCCTACCTTTACAATGTTTCAAGACTCCATTGTTTAAGAGACCTATAGTATCTTCTGTTTCTGGCAGAATAGAAATAACGTAATCACAAAGACGCAGAAATTCTGGTAATCGGTCCTTCCCGCGAAATATATCCTTGTAAATATTGGGAAGTTCTCCCGACATTCTTCTGAAAGCGTAAAGTGTCGCGCCAAAGGAATAACACATTTTGGCAACTAAAATCCAACTTGATAGCGTTTAGAAATAAGGAATAAACAATATTTTTTTTATTTCTCACTCACTTCCAATACCAAAATGTCCAACACCAAGTAGGCCGATTTTTAGATCACTAATTGTTCTATATGCTCTGATTCTACCTGCAGAAGACCAAATTTTTTCTTTCTGGTTACTTCGCAACCGTTCAAAATCTCGTTCATAATCGACTATTCGGTGAATAACATATTCTGCCATTAAGTTTGCATATATGGGGCCTGTATAACGTGCTATTGGACAGGATGGTGAACGTTTATTTTGCTTTACTTGGTTTATCAGCTCGTCTACGCCAGCTTTGGTAATTTGAATAAGTTTTGCGTTAGGTATATCATATAAAATGGGTAGTAGTAAGGGTAGATCTATTACTAACACTTCGGATTGATGTAATTCCTTGTCGCTTGCTGCAATTCGAAATTGTACCTTAAGATCGTGTAATTTCTTTTTTTGGATTATTACTTGAAATTATCTGCTTAAATGTTATAGCTGGTATACTACTTTGTAATAAATTGAATAATCTTAGTACTTTAGTATAGACCGATACCACATTAATTTTCTGAAAATAAAAGTTTTCCTAAAATTCCTAGCAAAATAATTTAATATTAAAATGTTAATATTCCAATGAATATTTGAACACCCCCTGTATCAAACACCAAGTAACTAACCAACATAACAAATCGTAATACACTACTCTCTGTTCCCTGTTTTATATGCATCATTGTTAATTGGTTATTGGTTAGGGGGACATTATTTCGTGGTGGATATCACGAACATTATGGTATGAAGATGTTATTTGTATTTCCGAAAACGAAGAATTGGTCAAGCGTTTATTTATTGTAAACGTACCATTGCGAGATTTTTTGGGGTTTTCTTAGTGTAATTGGTGCAGCCGTGTTACCGACAACGTTCTGAATGAAAATATGGATATATCAAAGTTAAAGGTAAGCGAAGCATTCACAAATTTTGTACAAATAACGAAGTTTAGATTTACGTAAAACTCAAAATTCTTGCCACTTCCATTAAATGTCACACCGCTTAACAAGGTTATGTTCCCTATATGCTCGCGCTTATTTGTTGTATTGTGTTGATAGGTTCCAGATTTAAAGCGGGAACTAAAAGCACGAGGACTTAGCGCAGCTGGAAACAAAAATGAATTAATGGAAAGATTACAAAATGCTCTAAAAAATAAAACGGACGATTCTGCTGGTGCCGAGTCTGTTGATGATTTAGAAGAGGATTTGCTAAATGTAAGACTTATGTTTATGCCTTGGTTTTTTGTTTTACATACTTTTTATTAATCAGGTTGATGATGATGAACATTTAGATGGATCTGAATCAGGAATAACAGATATTGACTCAGCGATGGATATTACACCAGGACAAAAACCACAAAAACGTAAGTCACAAGACACAGTTTCATGTGAGCAACCAAAGCAAGCAAAGAAAGTAGTATTACATAGGACACCTTCAAATACAGATGTAGGCCAGAATGATTCTACAATTCCCATAGAAAAAGAAAAGGTAGAAGAAAAGAAAATGGTAAAATTATCTGAGTTAAGTGCAAAAGATGTAAGTGCATATTTAATCTGTGATAAATATTTAAGCTTCAAAAACGAATTTTTTCAGAGATTAGAAATGCGAGCAAAGAAGTTTGGCGTTCCTTTAACAGTTGACGCTAGAAAAGCAGCAAGAGCAGAGCGTTTTGGTACTAACAATACAAATGCAACTAGGAGTATATCGAATGTAAGCACTTAAATATACAAATATGATGTTCTTTTGTAATTTGTAGTGTGTTTTTTATTACAGAGTAATGCAAATGTGGATGTACTAAAGCAACGGGCTGAAAGATTTGGTGGAAATGTATCGTCGGTAATTACCAAATTAGATAACGAAGAAAGAATTAAACGTCGACAGGAAAGATTTGGTCAGCTTTCTGTAAATAATTCATTGAACGATAAGAAGCAACAAAGGTTACAGAGGTTCAAACAGATTGTATAGTTTCATGTGAATTAATATATTGTATTATTTGGTTATTAATAATAGGCTTTATGAGTTTCTTCGAGTGAGACGAATGTAAGTAAGAACTTAATTTTAATGCTATGATAACTTGTGTATACAGTGGATTTATATAATGTGTACAAATAGGTTTAAATTTTTTTATCAAAAATAAAAATTTCATTTAATTTTGTTAGTTTTTTATTATACTTTCGTGCTTCATTATTTATTATGTTATTCATTGTTTGCTGATGTTTATGAGGTTTTGCAATCGATATGAATATTGAAAGTAATGGAATTAAAATAATTAAGTTAATACATAATAGTAATCTTTCAAACAAGCTTTTGTAGAAAATGGCTGCAAAAATGTCTTAATTTTGTAAATCTCCGTTTGATTAAAATACAATAGGATTATGTTGGAAAATTAATAAACTGATAAGATTTCTCGCAATTCTGCTAAACATGGATTTCCTATCTAAACTAAAATAAAATGTTCAGCTACAATTTTGTATTCAATAACAAATGTGTATTGATTTTTTCTGTATGGAATATGTGAATGATAAATCACGGAATAGTAAAACAACCAAAAGTAAAATTTGCTTTTTCAGGGATATGAGCGTTCATATTCGCGCAAGCTGTATCGCCATGTTCTGAGGGTGCAATTGGCGTTAGTACCGTTTTGCCTGCGCTGTTGATAACAGTTCCATTTTTTTTAGAACACACTTTAAATATTTTATCGGACAATATCTTCTTTCCTATTGACAAACTTTAACCGTTTTCCTGTTTGTTTTGATTTATGTTATCAATTTGATTTTTTTTTAAAGAAAGAGGATTTTTTTGTTTTACTTTTTATCAGAATCGGATTTTTTTTTAATTTCAAGAGAACTATTTTTGTACATTAATAATTTTTCTTTTCATAAAGAGGGGAGCACTTTTGTGCCGTAAGACATAGACATAGCAGCTAGAAAAATAATAATAGAAACAATTGAAAAATTATGAAAACAAAAATAATTGTGTGGAAACATGAATAAAACTATTTGCTAATAAATTGTTTTCGTTTGATTTCTTTGTTTTATAAATGAGGCGAATAGGTTCTGTATTTTACCCATTATTATTATTTATTATGAATAAAGAAAAGAATCGCCTAAACAGTATGTTAACATTTATAAACATGAATGTGAATAAATTTTCTTTCAAGCTAACTAATATGAGCTCTAATGTAATTAATCTTATCCTTTTAAAATTGTTTTCTTCGTGCAATATACACATTTACTGAAATATACAATTATTATTATTTTACTGTTACTGTTTTATCTGTTCGTAGAATCCGAAAAGCTTTGAACGGATTTTAAAGGTGCTTCGAAAGCAAGACTTGCTAAACTAGATCTCCCGGCTTAGAGCTTGAAAGTTGTAGCCAGACAAAATGGCGGTAAGGTCATCGATTTTGTCTGAGAAGGATCGAAGGTTCCGATAAAAGTTTCACTTTGGTTGTTTTACCATTCTGTGAATAATTATTAAATATTTTCCGTAACAATGATAATAATATAATAATAATAGGGGCTAATGTTGGGAAAACAGAGAAATCAGAAATTCACTAATTTCGGATTAAGTGATCATTTTTATCACTTGTTTATCACTTAGGAGCAGTGTTGCCAAGCCTAGAATCCGAAGCCCACTAAACATTCTTTATCCATTAAATTCCATAAAAAAATTTAGTCGAAATAGAAGTTTGTACAATATTTTTTTGTACAAATAACAAGTACTTTTTAATGCAAAAATAAATATGTACTTATATTAAATTAGTTACAAAATTTTAAGTTGGTATTACTTGTCAACTCAATTCTAAATTTATTTAAATCAAATTTGATAAGTTCAATACGAAATTGAAATTTTAAAAATGTTTCTAAGTTCCTTGTTAAAAAAACACGGATGTTTTCACCTTAGTTACTTTAAAAGTACAATACAACATCTATTTAAAAGTCTTTCTTTTTTAAAACAAAGCAGTATTGCACTGGCAGCACACCTATGGGTTACATATTCAGTTCAGTAATCTTATTTTTATTTCTGTTACATTCAGTAAGTACCAACTTTACTTCATGCACTTCATGTCGTTTAAAATAAGATTTCAGCTATCGATTTGTATGCGTGAAATTGCCGATTATGGTATATGAGTACAAAAAACTATTTGTCTTACAACATAAATGAAACATTCTTTCAATATTGAAAACCCGGAGATATCTCTATCACGGGATGAAATTTTTGATAGATCTATTGATTCTGATATCGAAAATCAATATTAACTTGGTTATTTTAAAGAGGATAACTTACAACAATAATAGCGCTAGCGCTAATATAAAATATCCTAAGCTTTGGAGAAAATTTAGCTTTTAAACTTTTATAGTATGTTCCGATGTACCTATCACTCTGTGAACTAGTTTTTATTTACAAACAGGCGGATGTTATAAAACACCTATCTGGGATTAGAAAATTTCAAACGGTAGTCCTCCATTTCTTTTTTTACATATTTCTATTTTGCAATAGAAAATAGCGCATATTCCTATTAGTTTTGCTGTATTTACTTTCTAATTATTTAGAAAAATTGTGTTTTTGAACTAATTGAAACATATTTGAACCGGAGGCATGTATTTGAACAATATTTTACTTACTTTACTACATACTTTATTATTAAGCCCGCAGAAACGAGTTGCAATCTACGAAATTAGTATAGACTAGACAGATTCGTTAGTTGAGTGTAGGCTTTCACGACCGTAATCCATAGTAGAAATGTCTTTCGGGTGATGTCGTGTACTTAATATTTTACTTGACGTTTCGCTGACCATCCTGTCAGCTTCTTCAGACGATTTCTAAAGACTGCTGTTGTTGTCGTTTGCTGCTCGTTATATATCCTATTTCTGTTCCGCTTTGCTGATCCATAACCGTTCTGCTTTGCTGATCCATAACCGTTCCGTTCCGCTGAATCGCGTCGTTCGTTGTATGACGACTCCGTAGTGCTAACCTCCACGTGTTGCTGATCAGCAACTGAACAGCAGTTTTTAGAAATCTTCTGAAGAAGCTGATAGGATGGTCATCGAAACGTCAAGTAAAATATTAACTACACGACATCACCCGAAAGACATTTCTACTATAAACAGATTCGTGTTTATTCGTTTTTGCTTGATAAGATATAATATAATATAATGGTACTGAGGTCCATAATCAGTTAAATGCTGAATATAATAATAGTAAGGAACAGGAATGACTACTTCCTGATAGTATTGTCAAAATTTTTCAGAATTATCTGAAGAAGATCAATGATCGTAACTATTCGCAGTAATTAAAGAATTTTAACAAAAATTAGGAAGTACTCATTTCTGTTTCTTGCTACGGATATATATATATATATATATATATATATATATATATATATATATATAAAATGTACTGAATTGGTATGACAATAAAATAAAATAATCGAAGGTATAGGTATCACTGTCGTAATGCATTTTTTTTCAATAACGTTTTTGTGCAATAAAATTACATGGTAATGTAAGCCTGAAAACAGAATAACGCTTCACGTTAAAATATATATCAGTAACAAAACTACATTTACCTTTGGATCCATTTCATAATAACACTTGTGTTTGGTAGACGTTATCACAAGGATTAGCTCCAGCTGAAAAATTAGAGAATGTTTGTCATTATATCTAAAAAATGTTTTAAGAAAATTTAGATTTGAATGAAATAGTTGTGTTTTGGATTGGTTGTTGAAAGACTTTTAAGTCTTGATTAACAGGACAAGGTGTTCGGGTGTAAAATCTAGTTTTTAATGAAAATTTGAGGAAACGTATAGTACATATAGAATCTTTTTTGTTTGCCGAAATTCACATGGATTTTTGACTTTCTCAATATAACTGCAAAATGCAGAACAAAGATAGAAGGAAAGGATAAATGCAAAACTTGTATTCTATTTAACTTTTAGAATATGGAATTAGCATATGCTCAGGGTTTCAAGATACTAACGTTTCAGTCCACATTTTCGCATTATAATTTCACCCTTGTCTTTGAACTCATCTGGTAATATTCCAATACCAGTTTCTATGTCTATAACACCATCATCTCCGGCCTGAAAGAAGGGAATTACTCTTGTTTTCGTCAAAAAATTATTTTGTAGTTCCTACTTATGACTGCCATTTCGGTCATCAAACATTTCAGGTAGCACTTGAATTTTTCATCATCTGGAAACCCTCTTTGTTCTCGGACCATTGTGATCAGCGCGAAAAGTAACGTTTTCGTAAAAAGGTTTGTTATTTAATTAATATTGATTTAACGGTTATTTGATCTGTTTATAATAATGCTAATGATTCTGATTAGAGAGAGAAAGAATCATTCCTTTGCCAAGGAGCTCCTATTAGGTGAACAACGAATAAGGTTTAACTAATTATTGGATATAAGCCTGTACATATACTATACCTTCATCAACTCCAATTTGGACAACACAATCATTATGCAATTGTTTCGCCATTTCTTCAGAGAAACACTATCAACATAAAATTGATTCAGAAACAATTGACGTAAAGAAAATGTAATACCCAAGAGAAACAACGGAACGCTCTTTTAATTTTAAATATTAATAGCATATTGTTGATGGGTAAAGTTTAGTTCTCATTATCTTCATTTCTTTTGGGTATCCACAATTATCATTTGACTTAATCAGAAGAAAGCAATTTTAATATGCCAAAATAAAATCAAAATACGAGTAACACAAGAGTTAACTTAAAAATACGTACTAGTATTGCAGGAATGTATATTCCCAATGTTAGTAACACGACAAGTTTTAGTATTTTGCTTTTCGATTCGTTTACACCAGATTAACCGAGGACTTATACTGAGGAATTTATATTCGCTACAAGTAAGAAAAACTAGCTGTTAATTAATATAGTTAGAGTTTCCGTCATAAAAATGAACACGACATTGATTTTAGAAAACTAGCAATTTATGTTCGTAGGTAATACTTACGTTGTCGGAGTCGTATAGTGTACATTTTTATGCAACTATCCTGTGTTCAGCGCTTTAAATGCCTGATGGTTTTTGTATTTAGTCGTTAAGCTGTTAATTAATTAACTTTGTACATGCTGCAGTACTGCTTGTAATTTTGTCCGTAGTCGCTTTTCGGGGTGCTTTTTTGGTTATATAGGTTTACTATTATCATTTTGTTTAAAGAATAAAGCAAATTTAAAACCTAAAAATAATTATGTGACGCATTTTTTTTTATACAGAACCCAAAAGATAAATTAAAACAAAAAACAAATGACTTGCTTATTCACAAAAACTGAACCCGATATCGTTAGCTGTTAGACCATAGATTGTCTCGTGTTAATTTAGACTGTCTAATTCAGATTGTAACATACTTTCGTTAGGTGCATCATCTTTAAAAATAAAATGTTTAGTTTGCGATATATCTCTAGTGTGTTGATCAAAAACACATTGCCAAGACCACGTGGGAAGTTGAAAGCACAATAAAAACAAAATAGGTTTACATCGGGAGTAACTATGATTATGTGTAATCTGCCGTTTACTTTGTTAAGCAACGAATTATTTATTTAATTTTCTAAGAAATACGCCAGTCCTACATTATCGAGCCAGACAACGTTACGAAGGTGTGTACCATCTCTGCGTAAACATTTAGAAAACAAAATTAAAGCCGAACTGAAAAATGAAAAACCGTGGTTATGTGTGGACGAAATAAGTGACTGCAAAAAAAAATCTGTACTTAATGTGATGGCACGTAAAATGGAACCACATCAACTTTATTCTTCAATTTTGATAGCATCTAGACGAGTATAATAATGTAATGCCGGAAGAGTTTCAAAGGTGTTAATAATACATTGGAAAAAAATTGGAACTTTCGAGAGACCAAGTTTTAATGTTTACAGATGGTGCCGCAACATAACTCTGGAATCACTGATTTCATACATTATCGATTTTATTTATATATACAACTGCTATATGTACTAATCTTATTTTTTGTAGGTCTATGCAATCTCTCTACCTTTATTCTTTAATCGATAACAAGGTCGTCTCGCGTCCTCACTCCATCGCATAGTCAAATATGCGAAGCATAAATTTGCGCATACATTACCAATCGCACACCCGAACGACCACTCCCATACCGACGCCCGTGAAACGCACGGAAAGTGGAGAAGTTTACTTATAATACAAATGAAAGATTCTTTTGAATATCCAAAACTGTGGGATTTGATATCTCTATCGTCAGGCGAAATTGTGAAAACTCACGAGTTATCGTGAGATCTGGCTTTATCGTAAAATTAATTTGATACTTTTGAAACTTTGACAAATTACTAAAATCAGCAGAGGCAACTCATTGGTAGATCAATTTCTTCTTTTATATGGAAAATCAATTTAAACTTGTCTACTTTAAAGAGAATAACCTACAACGATACTTATATGCAATTGCTTTAATGTGCGTACTTAAGATTTTGGGAAAGAAGTGGTTGTTATAAATTAATTTGAAAATATCTGGGAAATTTGAACATTTTAAACGGAAGTCCTCCACTTTCTTTGTGACACACTATTTTAAAATAGAAAATAGTGTAACTTTCTATTTAGTTTTAATTATAAATATTTCCTGATTATTTAGAAAAATAATTTTTGGCACTAATTGAAATATATTTGAACATGAGGCGCGCATCTGAAGCAAATTTTAGTTCACAACCATTGTGACGGTTATATCCATCATATATCGCTCCATTTCCTTTTCTTTTCATTTTTAAAATGTAAAGCAAAAAAGAAAAATAGTTGTTGCATACTTTATTAGTGAGTAAACAATTATATATATATAAAATGTGCTCAATAATACAATAAAATAATTAAAGTAAGTATCACTGATGTAATGCGTTTGTTAAATTATGTTTTTGTACAATAACCTTATATGATCATGTAAGCCTGAAAACAGAATGACGCTTCACGTTAAAATATATATCAGTAACAAAACAACATTTACCTTTGGATCCACATCATAATAACACTTGTGTGTTTGGTAGACATTATCACAAGGATTAGCTCCAGCTGAAAAAATAGAGAATGTTTGTCATTACATGCTGAAAATGTTTTAAGAAAATCTAGATCTGAATGCTTAGGACCACGATTGCTTGTTTACGACGATACCCAATACTTGGTGTTTTCGGTTGATTGTTGGAAGACCTTGAAGTCTTAACTAACAAAGAAAGGTTCTCAGGTGTCCAATTCAGATTTGAATGAAAATTAAGGAAATATACGGTATACCAAAGCGTGCATATTTATTTGGCTATTAGCATACATACAGAACTTCAAAACACTTACGTTTGAATCCACATTTTCGCATTATAGGTTCAGCCTTTTCTTTGAACTCATCTGGTATAATTCCAATAGCCGCTTCTACATCTATAACACCATCGTCTCCGACCTGAAAGAAGCGAATTACTCTTATTTTCGGCAAAAAATAAATTTGTAGTTCTTATTTACGACTGCCATTTCGGTCATCAAACATTTCAGGTAGCACTTGAATTTTTCATCATCTGGAAACCCTTTTTGTTCTTGCACCATTGTGATCAACGCTAAAAGTAACGTCTTCGTAAAAAAAGTTGGTTATTTAATTAGTTTTGTGTTTAAAGTAATGTTAATGATTCTGAATGTAGAGAGAGAGAGAGAGAGAGAGAGAGTAATTTCTTTGCTGAAGGGTTCTTATTAGGCGAATAACGAATAAGGTTTATTTAATTGTTACATATAAGTCTGTGTATATACCATACCTTCATCAACACCAACTTGGGCAACACATTCACCATGCAATTGTTTTGCCAATTCTTCCATTTCTTCAGACAAACACTATCAACATAAAATTGATTGAAAAACAATTGACGTAAAGAAAATGTAATACCCAAGAGAAACAATGGAACGCGTTTTTACTTTTAAATATGAACAGCGCATTGATGATGCATGAAGTTTACTTTTCATTTTCTCCATTTCTTTTGGGTATCTATAATCGTTAACTGATTTAATCAGAAGAAAATAATTTTAATGTGCCAAAATAAAATCAATATACGAGTCACGCAAATGTTAACTTTAAAATACGTACTAGTATTGCAGGAAGGTATATTCCTAACGTTAGTAACACGACAAGTTTCAACATTTTGCTTTTCGATTCGTTTGCACGACGAACACCCAAGACTAACTGGTAATTTTGCCAGGACTTTGTAATTTATATTCGCTAGGCTATCGCGAAAAGTAAGAAGTAATAGCTACTAATTATCATAGTTAAAGTTTCCGTTACAGAAAACTAAACATGACATTGATTTTGGAAAACTAGCAATTGAAGTCCGTAGGCAATACTTACATTGTTGATGTCGTATATTACAAACTTTTATGCAATTACTCCTGCGCTCAACACTTTAAATGAATGGTTTTCGCATTTAGCCCTTAAGTTGTTAATTAAGTATTACGTAAAAGATGTATGGAGAGTTCGCTGAAACTTTTTATATATTGCAATATTGTTTGTAATTACAGATTATAGGCCATATTTAGTATATTCTTTGTAATTTTGCGAAGGCGCACGAACATGAACATTTTAATGGATACGTTTGGGACACGCTGGTCTTGTCACAGAGAGAAGACTAAACTAATGCCGATACTATCTGTATCTACTACAGTAGCATCAAAAGTATCAAAGATGTTTGGAATTATTACTATTATTGTTTACTTTATTACTATACTACGGTTAAAATTAGTCTTTTATATATAAGTATCTTTTAATCTGATTTTTTATTGTTGCAATACTTAACCGAGCTGGTTAGGTCCGTCGTTCGCGGGGCGTCACCGTCTTTATCAAGGTGTGCTCTACTAACATGCTATTGCTGAATCGGATGATAAAGAACGTCAATAGTATCGGCGAAAAGGTAAGGTTTTCATTTATTGAAATTTATTTATTAACGTTTTCCGTTTGAGTTGGGTATCGCATCATCTTTCAATGCCTTGGAGATATGCAGGTGAAACGACCTGAAAACGGCGGATGCGGACCGACTATATTACCATTTTGCTCGCTCAGAACACCGAACTTTTTTGGAGGACCCCAAAGGTATATTCGTGCAAGTTTGGAGAACGAGCTACGCAAAGAGCCGTTCTTGAAGATGAATACCGTGTTTTGTGGTAAGTTTGTCAAATAATAATGTCAGATTTTGTCATAAAAGGATGCGGTAATTGTAGACACATTTTCACAAATATATTATTGTAAAAATGTATTCAATGTTCTGTTGTAAAGGTTCCTACAATAGTGTGCAGGTTTTAGTTACACACGTTGTAAGAAAGTGCAACAATATTGTTCGATAGAATGTATTGCATAATGAAATTTGTATGCAGTGATCCTTATAATTGCAATGGTCGAAGCTGCAAGTAAAACGCAGTAACAATAATTATCCTCGAACAGCCAGTGTCAGTAATCAGTGACAATGACAATTCTTACACATACCTAATAATCATGCATGTAGGCGGTTTTGATACTCTGTAATTTCTGTTCTATTATGAAGTTTTTTTATGTTTTTTTTTTATTCTTATTGTTTTCTTATGCAAATGAATAGACGTCGTGTTGCCTTTCACAGCACTCAAAATTAAAAGAAATGAGGCTACTTTTTCAGCCATTATTTCGATTTTAATTACAGGGATATTACCCATTGGTTGTAAAAATCCAAGTAATTCCTCGAAAATTATCATGTATTATCTATGGAAAACATAAATTATTTGTCTCCTTGGGAAGAACTAATTTTCGGTTTGCCGATATGTAAATATAATTATTTTTATATTATTACACAACTTGGATATCACGCAATGATCTATAATATGTATAATTGGATGGGCGTAATGCAATATTCACGCATTTCTGAAAACATGAATTGAAGGAAAATGTCATTCAAGAATGATTTTTGTGCCGATATTGGTTTCTTGTACGTATACAGGATGTCTCTGGAAACTACATCGATTGATATTTGAGAGAGTACATATTGGACAAAAATGTACTATTGAACTAAAATATTTTTAACAATGTGGCACCTCCGTTTATATCGCAAACAGCTATCAACCTTGTTACTCTAAATATAATATTCTGCATATTATTACATTTTTGAATATTTCTTACCATATTTGAAATATATGCATTTCTTGAAAATTTTCGACAAATGGACAAGTGTTTGCGATCTACAATAACTTGTCAATGCCCAATGCTACCTAAAGATGTAGTTCGATGATTAAGCTACAAATTAGAAAAAATAAATTAATTGATGAGGAAATTGTTGAGATTTGACATGAGTAATCGACATCGTTAGAGATCTTGCGAATGCTCATTTAAAGAGTGCTAAAGAAAACACAAAACTGCAAGTACAAAATTTGCATCCACGGGATTTTCTCAGCAGGATGTCTTCAATAGATGCAACGGTCACTTTTGGGCAGCCAAAATCCCATTTGAATGAATTTGGCTATTAATTTTTTCGTATAAATGTAAGTATTCAATGTCTGTTATTTCCATTGGTACAACCACTTAATTACACAGTTTTAAGCAAAACAAACTATTTCATGGAATAACGATGTAATTGATCTGCTCATGTGTTAGTAGAGGTTTGAATTGTTAACATAACACTTTGAAGTCGGCTCTTTTCCTTGCGAGTTATTTTTCTCCCTTTCGGCGTTATGCGTTAAAAAAGAGTTAAAAACTGCAAAAGAAACAGTGTATAACCTAGAATGGATATATTTATGTAGAAATTAAATATGAAGGTGGAAAGAAAAATCAGATAATTTCTTCTTTGATAATCTTGGAAAAAAGCCGAGGAACTGGGTCCCTCCGTTTCAGATGAAATTTTGTTCGAAACTGAGGAAACATTCGCTACTTTCGGCTAATTTAACCGCTCTTTGGTACAAAATCTATTCAAAACGGATAACAAAAAACTCAATTTTTCCTTTCGGTAATGTGCCTTAATCACAGATTTTGCAGTGAGATGCGCAGCGGTGTTATACATATATCAATCAGTGTGATTTGCTTTTGCTAATATCTTCCTGTGATATGTTTGGCAATCTTTGAAAACTGATGGTGGCATCTTTTGCAAATACAGTAACTGATCAATCAACGAACATAACTTGTTTCAGGACAATGTTTGTTACCCGAATTGTTCGTTAATTGATCATGAATTCGTTTTGTAAATCCATCAACTGAAATTTATTTAAAAAAGAAAGAAAAGATTCAAGAGGATGGCTAAAATTTAACTCCTCTAAGTGAACAATGATAGACAGTCATTCATAAGTTGTACATTTTTATTAAACTGTTAATATTTCGCTATAATTTCAGTGAAATACTTCCCTTGTGCCTGTATTAATAAATTTAGTTTTTCTTTGATTATGGGGTATCAACGGTTTGAGTGCGATTTTCAGATCATTACTCTGACAATCCATCCTGACGATTTCGATTATCGTTGGAAGTAAATGGCAGGTTTAAACCTGTCTAAGTTGCAAATTTTATATTTGTTATGAACCGGAAGAAAAAATGTACCTGTGGCAAACGACGTTCGAGATTTGCAAAAAAAATCTAGAAACGCTCGTTTCTTTCTTTTACTTCTAGCATCTTTGGTCTTGCAAAGAATAACTAATAGCATATTTTGAAAGTCACTTTCGATCTTCTGACGTTTCAGTTCAATCTACCCATTATTAACTTTTTTAAATTCATATTATTGCCATATTGGATTTTGACACCTTCAAAAAGAATCTTCTTTTCTAATTTCATCTTATCATTTTTCCAGATCTTGGTTACACCCTTTTTTGATTTGAATGAAAATCAACAGAATATTTGCCCCAATTCGAAGTATTTAGATATTCTCTTCGTTTTTAAACGTTTCAACGTTAAATGTGATTGTTACTTGACATTATTTGAAAGTTCCAATCCCTATTTTTCAGACTTATTTATTCTTTATTTATTTAAAAAAAGGGTGATGGTTTACACATACACTGTGTTGTGTTGTTAGAATTTTCAAATTCTTTTAAATAATTGACTTGAAGTAAAGGTAAATAATCAAGGTAGCATATGTGTTTACATGCATACGTCTAGATGCTTTATTAGATCACATATATTTAACAATTATATATGTACATAGCTATTAATTTATATATTACACACACATAGATTATAACGCAGGAAATATAGGTTTTACAACATAGATCTTTAAATACTTTTTGGTTCCTTAAATTTAATGCTTATTTGTTAGAAGGTAAAAAAATGTAAATAACTTAATTAGAACGATGTACCTATATATTATATAAAAGCAATATGTAAAACTAATGTTACACATAGGAAAGTTAGTTATATTTTAAATCTATACATTTTCTCATACTGATTTATTTTTATATTTATCTGACGAAATTCTGTACTTTTTTTTTAAGAAAATATAACTAACCTTAATTTTTGGTAGCAAAAATAACATTTTAATACATATGTAGAATGTGAGACCTAAGAGAAGAGGTATTAAGTTCAGGAATATTGATTTGACATAGCTTTCCTAGGACTAATGATAAGTTTATGCTATTATTTATTTTGCTGGTCTCAGTCGTAACATCTCAAAACGGCATTAATGGCCTGCACTAACAAATACCTGATGTATTTTTACCTACTAATCATGCACCAAGTGGTGCATATAAATTTTAGTTTTACGTATTATAGTCTAAGTTTATTACTAACAGTAAATACAATCTAGCTCTAACGTTGATAGATTTCTGGAGGAGGATAATCGAGAGGTGTAATAGTAGTGATTTGTACTTTACTCAGAGAAAACATTAAATGTTAATGTTCATAGATTTACGAGGTAAGTGCACAATATGCAAGAGATTACTTTGAACTAGAAGGTTTTACAATAAATTTAATTGGTATTATTTTTGGCACTTTCCAATCTACATATTTTGACCTACTGTATTAAAGGTTATACAGGTTGTCTTAACGGTAACTGCATCGATTGGTATGTGAGAGGGTATACATTGGAAAATTCTGAACACTTGCTAATACACTAAAGCCGATATGTGCCATTGAAACAGTATAACCAGAAGTGCCAAATTAGTAAAAATATTTTGGTTCAATAGCATATGTCGGCTTTAGCGTACCTCTAAATTCTCAAAATTTTCCAAAGTGTACTCTTTCGATCGATCCAGTTCCCGGTGAGACATACTGTATAAGATATAAAATCTTGCAGGTTAATATATGGGAAGTCTTTGAACAATGTTTGTCCTTGCTATTAAAAGTATTATCATTAGAAGAAAGCGGTATAGATTAAGCAGGAAGGTTCACACATTGGCTTCTTATGATGGAGTACCTCATATTGAGCTTTCTTCTGTTTCTTTACAAAAGCAATCCCTGCAATGGTTGGCAAAATAGATTGAAATCTAACTAAGATTGTTGAAGTATTAATACCTTTGCCAACATTGACGAAACAGTTGCTGAAGGATAGATGCAGAGGAGTTCTGGCCACTAGGGTAATAAATTTGGTGATTTGGTAATACTGCTATGCCATCAAGTGCTGTGGCATATGGTACTAAGTGCAGTAAATTGATTACTAATTTTTGTGTCTAACCTCAATTAATGCACTCCAGTGATGATGATCGATATCAGAGCAATCGTAGTCATCGGCAGAAGCAATTCCCAAAAGTACGTTGAAATGTAGAACAAAAATCAACAGCATGCAAAAAACTGTGATAGTCAATGATTCCATCTGTTCTGGGTGATGAACTCAGTCCAAGTGCAATACTGGGAACAAATGCCAATAAATGCTTTCTTTATGGAAGCTTCAACGCAAGCTTTTGGATCGGTCATTGAACAGAGAAATGAGAACATTTACCAGAACCAGGCTTATATGGTAGGAACAGAGCAAGTTGATAGAAATCTAGAAAAAACTTAGAAAGTAATATGACGGGATTTAGTGCTTATGGTGTAAAAGATGCTTCCGCAATCTGCAAATGACTCAAATCTATAGGAGCACAATCGGCAAGCAAAATAAGTAAACTCCTAAGAATGGCGGTTCGATTCTGTTGTATTGAGGAGCTTAGTTGAACTAAAGCACCAGAAAAAAATTGCGTTCCTTAAATGTGATGTTACATTCCCAAGATTGTTTTCAGATTGTTGTTCAAATTACTTCAGTAAGCTCTAATAGCTTCTGCCACTCACAGATTAAAGTATTAAATCTTACGAAGTATGGTCCTCCTTTAATAATATATAATAATAACATATTACCAATCGTGGTACCAGTTTTCTATAAAAATATAGGGTTGGGTGGGTACGAGTTTTTAAAACATGGTTTTTATTGTTGTTTGTGAAGTAGAAAAATGTTCGAAAAAAAATTAAATTGTGAAGAAAAGCCCATACTGTACTTAGACACTGCATCAAATTTAACACCTCCATATTTCTTATGTAAAAGAATAAATGTATTTTTTTTATGATTTAGCTAGTTCTTATGCTTTAAAGCTACACAATTTCTGAGAAATCATTTTTCAAAATATAAAGAAAAAGTAGCCATAACAAGTAAATAGTTCTAGAAAAGACAGATAACTATTTTTAGTTGGAAAATAGTAAATAAACAGTTTTTGTTTATATTCTTCATGAGGAGGATATTCAGAGTTGGGATAAAGTATGGAACCATCGGAAACGATGATATTAATGAAACCTTGCAGGTGTCTAAGAGAAATGACACATAATGTACCTGATTTCGAATATTTTGTTGTTACTGCACTTCTACCCTCAACCTTTCTTTATTTAAACGAGATGCCCTGTATATTTTTGCAGATTATAATAGACCTTGTTTTCCGGATTCGCCAATACTGGTTTTATTACATTATCTGCAAAACGTATAAAGATAAAGGACTTCAAAATTACAGCTTACGCATTAATTTTGAATTTTTGTCTATTAATAAAAATAAACGTGTACAATTTAATAGGTAATTATTAAAGATCTGTCGAGTTTATTTAATTCACGTCTAGGTAATTACTAATTGCACGGATGTTAATGGTGTATGTAAATGAAAAAACAGCGTAATGATGGTCGGTTTCGACGATCGTGTTAGAATTGTGTCACCTTTTTAATGATTTGCATCTCGAAATTAGCTGTTACTGAAACACTAAAACATTTTAGTTTGACTGGGACAATTAAAAATTTGTTAAAAACTGGAAAACCGCAGACCACAACTAACGAAGGTGTTAGAAAAAAACAACTTTTTTACTGAACCATGGCATAAATCACCGTTTTGTAGAAAAAATATTGAAAAAAGAAATCTTAAATCAGGTGTTTACGCTAGATAACCAGTCACTTTGCAGGAGTTAAGATAAATAATAGTCGTTCAATGAATTAATGGATCAATTAATTCATTCGTAGAGAAATCTTGAAAAAGGTAACTCAGAAATTTTTAACAGCCTTGAATATTGTCAGAAAACAAATGGTGAGCTTTTGAAATGATTTCGTTTATATGGATAATCCTCATTTTGTCATTAATTAATGAATAAGATTGGTTTATCCTTAAATTTTTTATAGATAGTGGTAAAATATGGAATAACAACGAAATATTCAAAACAGGTGCATTACGCGTCATTATACTTACCTGCAAAGTTTCATCAATATCATTGTTTCCGTTAAAATATTTATTTCGTTTCATAGTTTATCCCAACCCTGTATTCAAAATTGCGAAAAAAAAAATATTTTTTTTTATTATGCTTACGTCTAACATATTTTGTTCCAACATAAACGTGTCTGGTCATATTTCTTTCCTTTTTACGTAAATTCAAATTTACATTTTTTATAGCAGTTAGTGAAAACATATGTAGGTTTTGCGAAAAAGGAAAGTACTTCAAAGTATTCTATGACCACAAAAGTTTGAAAATCGCTGTTCTGTAAGCTACTTCATAGCAATTTCTTGCATACCTAACAAATGAATCTCATTGCCAGTACAATATGCAATATAAATACTCATTCTTTGTCAGATTGAAAGAATGCCATTTACTTGTCGACGCATTTCACCAAATTCATTCGCGCTGTTAGGCTTATAAGATCTCGCTTATCGCTTCTGTCGTTTTATCATCGTGCGTTAGCGGTATCTCCGTTAGCTTGATGGTTTGCGTCGATCTCCTTTTTTGTCAAATGAGCGCCAGATTGTTGCTCTGACTGTTGGTGCTATTGATAACATAAACTCCGGCGCTATCGACAGCTCCGGTGTAGTAGTAATTGCTCCAGCGCGAAGTGTGAATTTGACGGTGGATGAAGCCGCGAATTGCTGTGTGAACGTCGTGGTTAGCGAAGCAGAAGATGCAAGAGACGAATAGACCCTGAAATGAAATACACATTTGTTAGAGTAATTAAATGAAATTTAAATAAAATTTATTACAAATCTTCAAGGAACCTGCAAATCAGAAACAAACATTTTCGTTGATGTTCTAATAAATTTTTACTAAAAGGAGGAATAATTCGCATTTACGCAGTTATACATAAAATTATCTTTTTTGTATTGTAAATTGTTATGAGTAGGATTGAGAATTCCGTGGTTAGGACCGTATTAGTTACTTACGATACAAAACTTTATTTCCAGTCATTAAATATTTCGCGATTGAAAAGTACATATGGATTTATTAAAAGGTACATGGTGAAGTTGACGACACGTGCACGAGAGAAGAGTTGGCACTGTACTAAAAGATCGCCTAGAAAAAGGTGACTGCTTTAAAATTTCAGTACTTTTCAAGAAAACTGAAAGTTTTCGTGAGCTTTTTGTCACATCAGGAAATATATCAAGTTATGTCCAAAAAATGTAGATAGTCGTCATTTTTCTCTATTTTGCAAGAATTAACATTGTTGGAAGTTTGCCAGAAAATATTACTACATTTTTTAGATTACCGAATTCTCAGAAATACACGAGACATTCTTCCTCGTTGTTGTTGGCGTCGATTTTTTAACAGTAAAAGGGTATAGCAGATAGAAGCTTAATACGGTAGGAGAAGGGTATATTGGGATTTTTATAGAAAATAAAAAAAGAATTATTTCAAAATTTCAAACAAATATGAGGATATTTCAGAGAAAAATTAAATGTGTCTATTATACTGATTACAACGCCATCTATTTAAAAAAATGTAATTAAATCAAAGTTACTTGGTCTGTAGTCTATATAGGGTCATAATTAGAGTGGGCCAGCGTGTCTGTATATCGGGACCGTATCCAGTACGCCACAGCAGAAAGCGTTTTGTGTTAATTCATTTTGGGTTTCCACGAGAGTTAGTCGATCGTCGTTTGTTTAATTCACAGTATGTCGAATGTACAGAAGCGCAAAAGGCGATCATTGCTTGAAAATGTATATACGTATGATATATAGGAGCCAGATGATTACGCGTTGTTGTGGTGTGGTGATTTCGATTTGCTCGAGTATTGCATTACCCTGTGTTTTCAATATTTGTAACTACTTACACATATAATCATTCTAATTATTTAAATATAATCTTATGTAAGTTCATCCCGAATTCAGTATTTGAGTATAAATTGTTGTCTTGTTAATATTAAGTGAAACATCTGAAACAAATTATTACACATACATATTTACACATACTTATAAATTACTGTAACTATTTTATACGTATATACAGTATACTCTAAGAGTTTGCAGAATTTTATGATTAGGTATCCATTATCCTTTCCGTTTTATATATAAAGTAGGTTAGCCAGAGCAGCTTTCTGGAGCTCGCATACAGATTGCGACATTCAACGTCAAAATTTGAATTCATAAACTTGTGCTAATTTCTCTTATGTTGCCATATCTAAATTCATAATGTCATTTTTTTGTATTGGAAATTAAATGCCGCAATAAAGACTATTATTATTATTATTAAAAGTATATCGGTGAATTTCCGGATTTATATTATGATGGTGCTAAAATAATGTGTAAAGATTCCGATCAACCGTTATTGTGCCGGCATAAAAAGGAGAGCAATTTATGCTATATAATATTTATAATCAAATAAATAAATTACCATTATTCTTTCGCGATATATACTGTAAGGAGCCATATAGTAGTATAATATGTACGCGTATATGAAACTTAGTAATGTCCTGGCGTGCAGATAAAAGTGGCCGACTCTATTTATGTTGTATAGAACGTTGAAGAATACCATTACATCCCTGTATCTAAACTACAACATTGTACTAAATTTTAAATACGGATACGTTAACCAGATAAGATACAAAGGAGTGATGTATGAGTACCTTTTTTTATATATCTTAAGACCTGGACCCTACCTTTCATATGATTATATCGTAATATATTATTTATAAATAGACAGAAGTAATATTATTTTCTCATATCAATTCTTTTCATATACATTTGATGTATATCATAAAATAACATAAATGCTGCTATATATCAAATAAATACGACCTATAAATTGTCTACTATTCGATTATAAATATTGCTTTATTTCATTTCAAATGAAACTACTATAGACCGTACATTATTACATTACTCCCTAGTATGACATTTTTATTTTCCCTTACATCAACATGCATTTTAGTCGTATATAGAGAAAAATGAATATATTTTTCTCCCAACAATGTGGTGTAGCGATGAAAAAAGAGAATATATAACTTTTAGCAGTAGCGGCTGAGGTTGACGTAAATGGAAGTTACGGACAATGCTTTGATTTCCTAGTGTATTTTTTGTTGAGCACAATGTGCACGATATGCAACAGAAGTGCACGAGGGAATCGACGCATTGTATTTGACCTCCCATTTATGTCACCAGCAGCCGCCATTGATTTCTGCTACACATTTCTAAAGATGTATGTATTATATAATAGTGAACGATCCATTACATAGAGAATTTGGCAAATTTCACTGCTCGAGATTAGTTAAAAAAAAACATATCATATTATCAATAGATTTTTATTTCTTATTGTAAATCAAGAAAGTACTATTTTTTTTATTACAACGCTTCCTACGGCTATATTATGTTTATTCTGGTTGTTCAGTTAAGTATATTTAATAAAGTGATTGATTCGTTCAGATTAATAAAAGATGTTCGCAAACACATAACTAGAAAGGTTGAAATAAATTACTCAGAATGCGGAGGCATCTCAGGACGTTTGCTTTCTGATTTTATCGAATCTAATTCGGACGTGTTACGAGTAGTAGCAGTGAAAAGATAATGGATTGCAACGGAAAAAGAAATTATTTGTTTTCCAAATATAAAACTTTCCATCAGAAATATAAAAGATGATTGTTTATCATTTCATACATGGAACTTTATTCCAGAATGTACGTGAATAAGTTTTTAACACATACATAAAGTTTTTTTCAAAGATAAAAGGGTATAATTAACACAATTTTATATTATTTTTTTTAACCAAAAGTGTGAAAACTGTCAAATTCTTTGAATCAATTCTCATTTATTTGTTTCTCTTGTATTCATTGAATGCTGCCACAATTTCTTTACTACACTAGTTATTATTTTTGTAACTCTAAAATTTCATTATGGCCATAAATCATAGAAATAGCTTTTTAGTTTTTATTTAACGTGTGGCAACGGCCCAGTAGGGTATATAAGTTTTAGAACATGTTCCATAGCCTAGTTATCACTGCAAATGGATAAAACATAGTTAATTTCCTCCTAACATATATGAAAAAGCAGTATTGCCAAATGTATGTTACTTTCAAGTGGTCCCTGAAGACGGTACAACACTTTTGCATTTAGATTTTCGATTCAAAATCGAACGAAGTATGTCACTACGTGTAGCTTTTACGTCAATTTACACCCGTTGTATAATACAAATAACGTAGATAATTTTAAAAATATCCTTTTAAATTTGTTTAGCAAAAGCTGTTTGCTTTTCCAAATATTAATATTAAGGAAATTATAAGAAAAATAAAAGAAGTTTATTAATTCCCAAGATTTAAAAATAAGCTTACCTGAAACGATATTAGTACAGCTGAAACATACTCGTAAATGTACTGGTATTTGGATTTCTGTTCTGGTTTAAAAGGCATCAGCAGAAAATGAAGTCCAAATAGTGGTATTAAAATAGCAGCAGCTCTAGCAGCTCTTCGGATACCAGCTACAGACGGGTCGGTTGATCTAGGATGCATTACGTTCAGAATAACTTTCAAGACGTTGATGAGAAAAACTGAAAGTTGAAAAATATATTTAAAAAACAAAAAAGGAAAATGGATCACTATATTAGTAAAATGTTTTTTTCTTTTTACATGAGTTTGTTTTGTTGTAATTAAAATATCTGTTTCTATGTTTCGGGGATGTTTACTAACAATAGTCAGGTTGCTGTGTAATGGGCTTATAAAAAAATAGCCGACTTTCTATTATTTTCTGGCATCTATTTATTTAGAATGGTTAGAAAAAATTTATTGGAAGAGCTTTGAAGAATAATTCTTTATGGATTTGCGCTACATGCAATATGTTGTAATTTAAGAAATATCAGTCTAAATATTGTATTTTTAAAGAAAAACTTTAACTTTAAATTTGCCAAAGAGAAAGGAACTATGCGCAGAAACTTGTAAATAATTTTGAATAAAGTTTTAATCAAGGACATCAATAATACAAACATTAGCATTGTTACATTGAGCAGCTCAAAATACAAAGAACTCGAAGAAACTTCTTGAGCGGTTCAGAGTAGCTAGTACACAAGATTATTTGAGAATCAGAATATCATCCAAACCAAATGGACATCGCAACTCAACAAATTCGAACGAAATTGAACGAAACCATTATAAAAAGGCATCTAACAAAAATAGGTTTGAAAGGAAAATTCGCTGCCCAAAGTTTTTTATTACAGCAGAAGAAATACTACAAATGGAGCGTGGAAACGAGTATTACGGATAAACGAATTTCAAATATTCGGTACTACTAAATATATTTTTCTTCCAGGCTCCAGATCCTGGGTGTAAGAACGATATCTGAATGTGCCGACAATTAAACACTAACGGGTTCTATGCTTGCTTTATGCGTTTTATAGAAAGTAGGATAATGATTCCAAGCGGGACTCTAAACTCTTACAAACACTTGATACAACGTATCGGTAGATACTATCCTCTCAAAATTTGCAAGGATATCATTAAACATGTGATGGGCAAAAGTCTGGAAACATCCGAATTATCTCCAATAATACTGCAGGTATTGCTATGAAATTCAGTACCTGTAGGAAACTGATTGTGAGCATTAAAATGGAAATAGCAACATTTCAATCTGACTTAGCCAGAAGTAACTTTCAACTTTAAAATTCTATATTTTTATTTTCTACTAAGAATTTGTTCAATTTGAACCACAATGGACACTTCGTTTGCCGGATGAAACGCAAGATAGATAACGATTAAGTTTAAATTGTAGCTATCAAATAATTATTCGTATTATTAGTTTTTGTTTAAAATGGCCCAACTGAGTGAAGGAGAACAAATTGAAATTTTAATGATAATTGGTTATGGATGACGAACGTACTGCAAAAGGAGCGAATTATTTAATCTACCTCCAAATCGATAGCTAATAACGCGCCTAATTAACGCGCTAATTTAGTCAAAGTGGTAACAGTTGAGTATAAAACGCTAAATGTTGTAATTTCGTTAAAAGAAGTACTAAAAACGTCTATAACAAACGTTGCACATATCCCCAATATTAGTGGACGTGCAGTACGAAAAATGCTGAAAAGGAAAGATATCGTCCTGTGCAAGAACTTGATGATGACTGCTTCCATAGAGGACCATGATGGACATTTACCAGCATAATCCTAGTTTTGCAATAAATCTTACTTTTCTTGATGAGGCAACATTTATCCTTCAAAAAAATGTACCATATTTTAATTATTAATAATTCGCCATAAGTTGCCACATTTATGCCGGTCACTAAGGTTATTTTCCTAATTGCACTTGCTTGAATGTATCTTATGTACGACCGGTGCCCTATACACAAAGAAAATATTATTTTCAATGCGGAACCTTCTAGAAATAGCATCTAACAATCTAACAAGATCACTTCCTCATTAACTAGCTGAATAGTTACTCCTATATCACGCAAGTATATCGTACTTCAACGTTAAGTACAGAACACTAGAGGGTACCTATATCGAGCTAACGATGATCGCGGTATGCCATGGCATGCCGAACAAAAGAAATCGATGAGAGTTTGCATAAGTAATGAAGATAATTTTCCAGCCATGTGCGACGCTGTGACGTGAATGCGAATTAGACTAATTGAGGTTGCGGCTAATGGACGAAAGTTTCGAAAAAAGAAGGTGATCGGGCAATCATGGCGCGTCAACGATTGAGCTTAGATAATTAATCAGCTGTAGCTTAATTGGTGATTAATGATAGTTATTTGGCGTTTACTTGGGAACGCCCTTATAATGCACGCTATATTCCTTGGTCATAATTAGAAATAATTTTGTCGTGCGTTCTTCTAACAAAAACGTGAACGTTTTAAAGAAAAACGTCAGTTATGCAATGTAAAAAACTTTAATAAGTATTTTTTTTCTAGCTCGTAGATTTTTCTTTATAGTTTTGAATTTCTATTAAGAAAATATGGATATCTTTGTAGGATATCAAAGTATCAAAGTATATTTGAAAGTAATTAAAATATCTTTTGCAAATTTTGGCGAACAATTTTATGGGTAAGAATTTATTTCTTTTTATTATTCTCTTTTCATGGTACTTCCTTATTTTAAATGAAGCACGTACTAAATAAGTGTTTATTTAAGAATAGTTTAGAAGAAGAGGTAGCTTACCACACAGGTATAAATATTAGTGACTAAACCGAACTATTTGAAAACAAATGCAAAATGGTAATTTTGCATTTGTTTTCAAATCCGTAGCAAAATTAAAAAAGAAAAATTGTTTCTATTCCGAACTATCCACGAACTTTGAGTTAGTCATCAATTTTATTAAAAGGAATATAGTTCATTATAATCTCTGCTTGTTCCACTAACTGCTCTTTGTTTGCACCATATATTTAGAAGAACTCGAATTATTTATTGCTGGATTTCACCATATTGTCTACAGTCCTAACCTCTTATTTGATTAAATAAATCAAAGGCTGCCTTATTAATTTAGTTGCTTCTTTTTGGAGCAGATCGACACAAATTTCTATCAAAGATATTTTTCGTCTAAATTATTAGCTCATTTAGAAATCGGATATTCTAATAATTAAATTTGCCCAGCCCTGCATACGTGATATAGACGCAGACGGTTCTAATGACGAAGAATAGATGCATTTCTATTTATAGCAGCAACGCTTGTTGCTGATATCTAATTTCATGTGTAACATTCGATACATACATTTAGACGGAAGGCGAAGACATTCATTTGATGTATAGTAGCGATATTGATACTACGCAGTTGTGAAGTTCGACAATTTCCCCCTTTAACGATGACTTGACAGCAAAACTTGTATGTCCTGTGTCGAGAAATTTAGTATCCGAAAACTTTGTAAACTTTCAACCAGACAATATAAGCGAATTCTAACATGGTCAAAGGAAGAACAATGTATGAATTAATGTATTATTAATGTAGTGTGTATGAATATTGTTTGTGGTTTATTCTAGGGAGTATTATGCAGTTATGTAATTAAAAAGAATCTATGAGGTTCCATTTTCTTTGAAGACACGTGAAAGACAGAATTTGTAATACACCTCTGAGATATTCAGCAATTTGAAAATGTCTGTGGAATTAACAGATGAATATTTGGAAATTGGACAAATTGTTCAAAAATAATTTTAGTGAAATTAACTTTTAGTCTTGCTTTGTAGTTGCATTCTTCGTATTGTACGAATTAGATTTATTTTAATGAAATTTAAAATTACATTTCTTTCTTACAACATTTTGAATATTTTTCTTTCTAAAAATCCAAAATGAAATTCTTACCGCAATCCCTACCGATAGCTATGTTTTTGAATTTATGTTTATTTTGGCCAAAATATTTAATTTTTAAAGTTATTTTCTTTTAACAAAATTTTTACTACATGTGTAAGACGAAGATAAAATCGCAATCTAGGGAAAATTGGAGAGAAGAAGTCATCAACACTGCTTCAAAGTAAGTAAGCTACACCACAACAATATATTTGAGGATATTTACAGGTTGTCTTACATTCACAGACTAGTATGCGGAACTCATTTATGATAAGAAGATGGACAGTGTTTAAATTTTGCAAACTTGCTAAATTCGGTTTTGAGATATAAACAAAGCATTTAGAATATTTCCAAAACCCATTGAATTATAATAAAAATGAAAATTTCGTAATTTCGTCTTAGAGGCTTCTAAAATTGCACATTCTCAATGCCGCCGGACTTGGGTATCATCCTCCCTCTAAAACGATTTTTAATAACAGATGTCGGCGTTGATAGTGACAGCAATCAGCAATAATTCCTTCGGATGTTTTTCCATCCAAAACCAGAAAGTGACTTACTGAATGATGTTGTTCCTTTTCTATTTATATAAGATTTGTATAAGAACTCGTCTTATACAAATCAAAATTAACGTATGAATCTGGTTGAAATTTTGTACAGCGCCGTTTGAGAGATCCTAACATATAATAGTAATCAAAATCAAAAGTAGTCAAAATCCCTCAGTAACACCTTAGTATTTTTGGATCCACCCTCGTTCATTTTTAATTTGTCACTCAATACTAGAAATTTGTTTTCTCTAAGAATGGAACTGTAGTTCTGGAGCATCTCTGTTATACGAAAGATTTTTTATTATATTTGAGAAACTTGCGTGCGTTGCGAAATTAATGTTAATTTAGCATCCGAAGCTATTACACGCTACACAATACATCGTCTAATATGTAAGAGGAACGGATGACGTGAAAAATTACACTTCCTTCCGTTTTCCACTGATGCGAAGAAAATAAGACAAGCGTACTGAAGAAATTAGATACATTGTGTGTATATCGTGTCTTTGTTATTCAAGGAGGCGATAAATTGCAAAATCAATCTCCTGCCAGTCGCGAAGAGCCGCGTCTATTAGGACATAAATCGATTATGACGTAATTTCCGTTATGTTTGAGTAATATTCCTACACAAGCTAGTAATGAGACCAGGTGTGAAATTATTTAATTACTCAGGGTTGACGTTTTATAAACTATTTAATGCGTGGGATCTCACTTATTTTCAACAGTTTTGAATTTATAACATTGACCAAATGCAATTCCTATCCGACAGCTATACCAAACTAATATATTTAAAGGTCTTGCTTTTAGCGACTAAATTTAAGCCTTAAGCTACGATTAAACTCACTTTAATATCTTCCCATTAGCAAAGCATGTTGTAATGTTAAAAATAACGATATGATAATCGCTATCATTAGCAACACGGCTAGCGTTAGACCCCTAGTAAAAAGGTTAGTAACTTATTATTTGTTCGTAACACTTTATATTTTTTAAATTTATTTATTTAAACCTCCAAAAGGGTAGCAAGTTGATACTCCCGAATTTACGATAGATCTACGGAAAGTATATAAATCTCATTCGTAGAAAATTCAATTATAGCATTACAGTACATACTTTAAAGTACTACCTTCATAATATTTAGGTATTTTTTACTTACCTAACGAAATTATCAGTGAGATGCATACTGGAATTGTCAGTATTAATTGACTTTGTGCCTCGTGAATCCAGCAACTGAAAGGAAACAGAAAAATCAATTTGGTGTTACCGTTATCTTAAACTTTTTCTGTCAGTAAAGAAGGATTGGAAGCTCGCTTGTACTGAATTGATGAAATGTTAAGAAATTGGGTTCATGTGTGGTATTTTTGACCTCCTAAACAAAATATATACTAAAATTCTATATATTATACTTGCGGTGGTAATACAAAGGAAATTACACGCACTGTATTATAATCATATGATAAGACTTACTAGAGTAATAAATGCTTGTAGATAGGAATGTTGAAGATCTAAAATAAAGTGATTTTCCGAGGTGTAAATTCGTTGTCTGTTGGAATTTCCTTCAGATGTTTAATTCCCAACTGCGGAGAACACATTTAGCGAAGAAGGACAGGAGCGTTAATACTTAAACAGAACTTGGCGCTGAAGCTGGCAACGTACTCACTCCAAACGAGGCTCACTCAGGACGCTATGAAAACAGACGAGACCGGCCCACATATCGACTGGCAGATTCCACAAGTACCAAAACTAGTCTGCGTATATAAGAAACAAATCTTATATACCGCGTAACACCTTCAGCTCCTCTGCGGAGAAAATACATTGGAATTGATATTGGGTTTGGATTACCTGGATTGCTGAAAGTGCTGTAGAACAACTTGCCCCGTACTGTTACTCATATTCTGTGGTATGCAAGGAACAGAAATTCGTAACGACCTGGAGATTAATAATGTGAAGTAACATGCGTTGACAAGGGAGATTTGGGAGATGACAAGTTGCGTTTTGTCTAATCAACGGATCGTCCATCTCATTGTGTTAAGGTGTTTCGAATTGATAATGTTATCTCAACTGTTTAATATCAACCTTTGAATAAAAAACCAGCCAATCAACCGTTATCAGGTAGATTGTTTCCAGATTTTAAAGACAGCAAGGTAAAAAGGTTTACATTCGACCTTAGTAGAGATAAAAGTTCTCAGTCCGCCATTTAACGTTGGGATTGAATGAAATGCCTAGAAGAAATTCCAACAGACTGACGCCTTATATCGCTCTATATTCATTTTAAGAAATTAATAATTATATATATGTATTTGGATAATCGTCCAATTCCAAATTCGGAATAAACACTCGTCAGATATGGCGATATCCGCGTCGTGGCGTCGTAAAAATGCGATTCCCTCGATGTAAGAGCCTGTGTTATCTTTCCCAAACGTGACGTTGGGGTAGAGGATTCAAGTGGGGTCCCGTACGCGCGCTTTTATCCACCTCCACGAAGTGAAATAGAAAAATCGCTTCAAGAATCCAGCTCACTGTACGAACACTTTTCGCGTCATTTTCGAGGCGTCTAGATAGCGGTTAGTGATGCATAATTTTTCCGAGATTGCTTGTTTTCGCCCGTCTCGTATCACTATGGCGTCCACTGACGATCACCTTTCTAACCGAAACCGTAGATACCCTATGTGTAGGTATCGATCAGCTATTATTAATATATTGTAACTAAATTTAATCAAAAACTACTTTGTAAACGGTACCGAAGAATAACTACAAGCTCATGTCTATGGTTTTCGCCTATGGAAAAACTCTGAAGAAAATTTTCTGATTTTGTACTATTGTATGGTTACAATATTATATTACATAAACGTAATAATCAAATTACAATCTCTTATTCATAATCATGTTTTGGAGTCAAAACATCACGACGTATTTGCTTTCGCTTAGTATAAAAGCGGATATGTTGACCAAACACCGAATGAATTTGAAAGTCCAGTAACGGTTGCCTCCACACAATAAGATTTTTTACATCCTCCTCGTTGTTCGATATATGGTAGCACGATGTGCATGGTGTAACAAATTCCTGTGTTTTTAGCATTTCTTTGAGGAGTTTCATAACCATGTAGAATAATCCATTGTATGCTTAGGTACATGTTTTAACATATAGCAACATTGATAGGATAATGCTGACATATTACTGTAAATTCTAATACAAAATAAATTATAATGTGGATATCAATATTTTTTACTTTTTAAAATTAATTTTAACATTGCAACTATAGGTTTGCTACAGAATCAAACAATCTCTATTAGCTATTATTAATTCCAAACATGTTTACCTGTCGAAAAATATTTGTAAGAATGTTAAGATTTTTTCTCCTGTCTGCTTATGCATTATGCGCATAGACAGAATGGAAAAGGTCCAAACTCGCAAAAATTCATTTCAACCACTTAGAGTGCTTTTCCGCCGAAAAGAAACTGCGCGAACTACTCATATGTGATTTACATGTTCCAATTTTTTGAATTTCTGGGTTCGGGATCGCTCCTTGAAAGAATAATACAGCTATTTAAAGTTAGCTGCACTTCACTGACTATATAATTTGACGTACATATGCACTTCACAGAAACACATGTTGCGTTTGTAAACTTCAATGCGTTTCCGTTATGTAGCGCCACTATCAATTTTCTAGGTGGACATTTTTTCAATCCACCCTTAGTTTTCAAGTCCTTCCGTTTCACATTACAAAAAAAAATATATTTGCTGTGCTATCGCTACCAAGAGCAAGAGAGGAATTTGTATACAACGTAACTAGATTTTTATTATAACTAAGCAGACTTACAAATCATTGTCTTTGAAGTAATATATCCTGAACATGCAGTACTTAAAGATGAGTATAATTGGGAAACCCCATCCGATCGCCAAGAACCATTTCATTGCGACTTCATCTCTAACAAACACGACTACTAAGGAAATGTGTAAGTATAAGGCTTCGCAGAACATCCACGTGTAATTGGTTATCATGAAATACGTCCGAAGGACGAAAACTGCTTGGCACCAAAACTGTAAGAAAAATAAAATTGTATAGATATGATTGATAATTGTTTCTGATAATGTTTTCAATGCTATTTTCTATTAACGCATATTTAAATAGTTTTAGATTTGTATCAAGACATGAACCCTTATATTAAAGTATAAGCTCTATGATTCTATTACTATAATTTATTTAATCAAAATAAAAGAATAAAAACTCGATAACTAACACAAAATGAGAACAAGTACAGAAAATAAACATAAAATTACAAAAAAAGTAACATTCTCGCTTTAATTTGAATGCTATTTCTACATAGTAAGTAATCTGCGAAATTGATTTTTCATGATATTCCTGAAAGATTTATCTTTCCTGAAGTTTAACAACTTTCGGAATTCCAAAAGAAAAAAATGGTGATGACTAAGCAGGAAATATTGTATTTTATCGGTACGCTAAATCAAAAGGACATGATCTTGGCATCAGCTCATAAATAACATTACATGCGAAAGTTTTGTAGTAATATCATATATTTTTTAATTCAATGCCGGACTAAAGTCACTTATGAACGCTTTTAGTTTCCGAAGCGTAAACACTCCTATACAAAATATTGATTCCCGAGTGAATGTATGATTGATGCCAACTTTTTCTCATTTAGCGCAGATTTTTTAAATATTTTTGGAAATACGGGCGTGAGAAAATAGAATTTCTAAGTGACTATAAAATATATTTGGGTCAGTAGTGAAAACATTGCCGGATTTTAGAAAATATTTACTTTCTTGTGGTGCCACGAATACAAACATTGGCTAAAAATTAAACACTATTCCGTAGTTACATAAAGAATTTTAGCACCTGTGAAAACAATGCTTTTCTCTAATTTACTTACAAAATGTCGGCATTTTTTCTAAGATTTTCCGAGATTTCGCCGATTAGTCGAGTTCTAGATGAAATCGCATTCCTCTCTAGAATTTCTCTATATCGCTCTTTTTTTTTTTTAGTATGACATCTGTTTTAATTAAATCGCTTACTGAGGAACTGGCAAAACAACCCTAAATCATTATTGATCCTCCTCCGTACTAGTCCAGTATTCGTTTCCCTGGCGATTGTTGGACAAACGTTCTTTTGTTTGAGTTGAATGTTACGAATTTAGACTGGTCAAACCATACCGAACGACAAAGATACGTAAATACAATAAAAAAGGTTAATTTTTTATCAAAGTTGGTCCAACGAACGAGTTTATTATTTTTTTCCAAATGACTTCTTATGGCAGCAAAAAACATGTTTTTTTTACTTATATCATGTTAAAATAATAGTGAGAATGAAACTACTAACTAACTACTACAACTAAAAGAATCGAAATCCTTATAATGCTTGGAAATGGCGAGATTGGTTGCTAAATTCAGAGAAACGAGCGATGTTAATGATATTCCTAAAGCTGGCTGCCTCAAACCAATGACTAATGAAAACCGATCTCTAGATGTTTTACTTGTAACGAATAATTCAACTAAGTTGATCATTCAATTGGTACTAGAAAATGATATAAGTTTGATATCTGCTGCTCGAAGATTGGGAAAAAACAAATACGGCCCTATAAGATGCATCTTCTACGTGAACTTAAGAAGATGATCCAGACCGGTGAATGCAATTTTGTAGAACAATGAGGGAAATGTTTAATAATGACCCAAATTTTTTTAACAAATTTTTATTTTCTGACGAAGCTACGTTTTGCCTTAGGGGATTTGTAAGTAGGCATAACTGTCATTATTGGGTCGTCTGAGAACCCACATTCCAAAAGATTAATGTGTGGATTGGCATTGTTGGGCAGCGAATCATGTGCCCATATTTTTATAAAACACCTTAACGAACTGCTAAAAAATGTTACTATTACCATTTTACAAAAAAAAATTTTGTTACAATAAAAGGTCACTTGTAATGAAAAATGTTGTTTCGTGAAGTAAGTTAATAAACGGGTATTTATTATATTGATAAACGTAGTTCATTGTTGTAATAAATTTATTAGTTAATTCTTTTTTTTGCTTTAACAAAACGAAGTCAATGAATACAATTTATGGAATTCATTTTTTCAGTGTAGAGCAGTTTCTCCCATTCTTCCAGTCCAGTACCTGTGTTTTGTTCCTTAGGATAATTGTTTAGCTTTGTTTTATTTGCGTAATAATGGTTTCCATACAGCAATTCTGCCATTGCATATATAGCTTTTTACTGTTGTGACGCAGATTTCTGGCGCGTAATATTTATTTTGGCTGCAATTTCTGACGCTGTTTTTCGTCTATTTCGTTTACTTATCACTAATACTGCCGCATTAGCGTACCTATCACAAAAGCATCAACTCTTTTCGCTACTGTTTTTTTTTTTGTGAGTACTATAAAACAAATTAACTACATTTAGCAGTTTATTCAAAATTGGGGGGCAATGCAAAGTGAAACCACCAAAGAGAAATTTATTCCATTTGCCTCTACACTTCGTAACGTACTATGAGAGTTTCACGGTTGTGTAGGCGCAGTTGATTAAGTTGATCGAACTAGTCCGGTGTCCATTTTCAGTGAAAGCATTCGTTTTTCGTCGCGAGCTTCTAATTTCCACGTTTTAAACGATGTGAAAACTTTTCATCGCCGCGACCGGGTATAATACTTTATGTAATTTTATGGGAAATGCGAGAAGATTCAAATTGTTATTAACTGCATTTATAATTAAACTTTCGTCAATTTGGTTAATTTAAATTCGTCGTAAGTTAATTAGAATTTTTCGTTATACGCTATTATCAATTAGTTAGCCTATGCAGAATGATGACGGCGTCGATCTCTACCAGAATATATAAAGTAATTAACGTCTACAGACCCGTAGTTACACGGAAACCGGGATAAATTGGAATTGTGACGATCATTAGCTTTGATTGAGTTCGGAAACGAATTTATTTAACCCGTTGTAATGGTCTCTCGTCAATTTCATTAGAGTCGCGTTTATACGGGATTGCTTTGTCATTATCTAATACCTATTAAATAGACCCTTCGCCTATTCCGATGGAGGTGTAAAGCTGAGGCTCTGTGATTAAATTACGTATCTGGTGATACCTTTACTAGCGTTGTTAAGGCTAATATTGGCAACGTTGAGAAGGCCTTTCGGGAATTGGTGTTTGAGATCGTTTCAATTATAGATTCTCTGTTAAATTGAATACATTAATGCTTCGGCTCGGTTTGTTTGGTGTCCAGTGGTGCATAAAAATCACAGCGTAGATGTTCTTTTTTTAGAAAATGTAAAAAAATAAGTAACTAATTTATCAGTGACATTATTAGTGAGAATTATGCATTGGAACTACGAAAAGTTCATCGTCTCTCAGCAAGAAACTTTATCACACCAACAACCCTTCTCAACACTTCAGTATTTGCACAACTTCTCATTTTCTTCTGGTATTGTATCATTATCGACAAAGCAGCAAAATGATCTTAATCAATCAGTATCAAAATGACAATTCCCGAACAAATTTTAAAAACTAAGAAACACTTATCTTGTGTATGCAATTTTGCTTATGCCATTTTTTGTGCTTAAAGGATGATATCAGATCACATGCACAAGCAATTACGTAACTTTTTTAACAGACTTTTGTATAATTTTTTTGTTCACTGGTTACCATATAAAACTTTTGGATTAGATTATAGGAAGCCAACTATGATTCTCACGTAATGAAAACCTCATTCATTGCAAGATCATATTTTATTAAAGCTCTTATAACACGAATTAAATCATCTTTTGAAATTTAAAAAAAATCCTAAACTTGGAATTTCCCTCCCTATCGGTCATGCAATAGTTTTTTGGTAATTGACTTTTAATCAGCATCAAGAACATCGCTATATTGCTGATTTAATTTACATTCTAGATCGATAACCACGAAGGACACTCGAAATATATCATTTTGCATTATACAAAAATAAATTTGGAAAAGGAGGCCACAGCTTTGTTCAGAAAACAAAGGTATACACGTATCTTGAATTATCGTACTTCTCTGCAAAAAAATATACTCCTACCTTATTTTAGCCTTCATTCCCGCACACAAACATGTTATTTTGCAGTTAGAATAAAATATAACGGTTACTTGGTTATGCCAATCAATAAATTCATGAATTGGTTTTGAGTTCTTGTTCTATCTTGTAACATTACCAGAAAAAGATCATAATGCGAAAAGTTGATCGAGGAAGATAGTTATTCAAGTACCTTAATAAAAGATTATGTTCCACTATATATTAAATATACTATAGAATACTTACCGGGTTTTCCAATATCCTCGAATCGTCCCCGGCCTTGAATATGACTAGTTCGTACCACACGATCCATGCGATATTGTTCAAAGCCAGCGAAATAAATAGGTGGATGTGGAGACGTATCCTAGTGCATTTCAGGGACCTGGAAAATATCCGAAAACAAATTATCAACGATTTTCCGGTTTCGGGATATTGCAAACTTCGCTTTATGGGAACACATTCCCACGAGCTCGATTGTGTTTTTACGGTAGACAAGAGGTTTTCATGAAGGCCGAATAGTAAACGGCGTATATACTCGCGCATTTGCAATGTTTGCATGTAGATGGATGTAATCATCTGAATATTTGTACTGTAGCGTAACGTATACATCCACGTGGGTTGTTGGCGTCAGAAGAATTCGATTTCCAGAGTGGAAACGTTTATTCTTATATGAGTTTGCTTACGGTGTGTGTTATAGTAAATGGGAAGTCTTGCAAGTGCAAATCCTGTGGAGATTTGGACTCGCGTCAGAGGAAATTTAGTCGTAAGGTAGTAGATTTGACCAAAATATATTTTTATTTAAAGATTCTCTTTCAATTACTTACAAAGAAGCCATGCAATCACAGTCTGGTAACCTTTTAGCTTTTTTTTGCTGATGCATACATGATATGTTACTGCAAATATTACCTCTTCTGCTTCCAGAAAATACAGGGAGATTCAGTAAAACAAATAAATCTATTCTATAGAAATTCCTTTTTCTGTATCCATATTGAAAATGGAACAATTTTATTGCGAATTCACTTAATTCTTTACGAAATTTTATCTGTAGGAATCAGCATAAAGAAAGCAAAATTATAGATTTTTTAAAAGGACTTCGTCCTTGCGCGCGGTGATCTCACTCCTGGAGTTTAAATGTGGGTCGTGGAATGTGATGCTCTCCAAAAGATAAGGACAATCTATCTTATTATTAATTATATTAAGTAAAAATTTGCAGCATAGCCTATCACCTCGCTCCGAAAGGGATACCATATTGTGTGTTTCCAGCAAGTTTAATTGCGGTGTACCAACCTCCGGGTAAGTTCCATCCAGTTTATATGACAAGAATTTAAGAAACTTGCGGTGGATTCGGCCAAGGTGTAAGCAATCACATGTATAAAATGGATACCATACCAATGGTGCGTACTCCAGCTTACTAAGGACATAAGCGCCGTATAAAGTTTTAAACAATTCAATATCGCTAAAATAACGGGATACACGCATCAGGAAGCCAAGAGACCCGAACGCGCTCTTACAAACTGACATAATTTGTGGTTTAAAGGTAAAGCCAGTATCAAGAATAACACCGAGGTCCTTAAATTCTGTTTTTCGTGCTAAGGAAACGTTACTGATATTGTAATTAGCAATGATTGGGGAGGTGATACGTGTATATGACACAAAGCAACATTTCTCAACGTTGAGATTGAGCTTGTTGAACCTACACCAGTTAACAAGTTGATATAAATTTTCCTGTTGCATGTTCATATCATTATTAGAAGAAAGTTGTGCATATAATTTGACATCATCGGCGTAAGTCAACACTGGGCAACTAAGATTTGTCAAAAGATCATAAAGAGATTGAAAAAAAGAGGGCACAAGTTAGAACCTTGTGGGACTCCTGCATGTAAGATGAATTGTTTAGATGTAAAGTCGTTGTAATAAACATAACACTCACGACTGCTTAAATATGATTTTAATAAGTGAGTAGCAGATGGAACAAAACCAAAGGAATCTAACTGAGAGAGAAGCAGAAGTAATCATACTAATAAGTGGTAAATTCGAATATACCGCCTGCAACAGAAAGTAGGGTTCTTAAAATTTACTGAAAGGTGGTTGAGGATTCTTTAATAATGATAGCAAGGACTGTGGCGTAGTATGGTAAACAACACATAAGTATCGGCACTTATGTGTTGAGGATTCTTTAATATATACTTGATATTCCAATGTTGGAATTGTGCTGCTTAATCGGTGGAGACGATATGGCTTTAGACATGATTTACACTTCAATGATAGCACACGACTTTGTGTGAACTTTTATTATTTTGTTAAGTACCAAAGCTGTATATGTCTAGGAACATAGCTTTCAGCTTAATTGATCATGATAAAGTTCCCTTAATTTTGCTCTATAGCAGTCCTTTCGGCAAGTAATTACTTTCGTTACATCGCCTAAGAGAATTTAACACGCTTTGAAAATGTCAACCGCAGGTTAGGGGCATGTCAATTGTATTACCTAAGGTAATACAATTTTAGCTTTTATATCTTAAGTTTGTTTTGATTCGTAAAGAAAAACAAAGTAATTTATGTTGTAAATAATTTCTAATATTTTGCAATTAAATAAAATTTTGTACTAATCGTATATAACAGGTATTTTAAAAATAAACTACTGCAGCTTAGTGGCACGTGTGCTCTTAGTGTTGCATTAACATCGTAAACGTAATATTCATTGGCGTGGCCGGCCGTGAGAGCGACATGCAATTAATCAATTTAAAGTGTTTAAGTTGTGTCACGAGCTTTATTCGGTTTACTGCTTGCTCCCTTTGACCTATTGCTCGTGTCACTTTGAAAAAGTAACTGTCTAATAGCTATTGAGGAGTAAGAAAAATGTTATGACGTTGCAAACAAATATTTCACCAAGTTTCTGTTCATTAAGTTATATACAAATTTCAGATAAGTTAAGGAAGAGCAGAGTTAGATGCAAGATTATTGGTTTTGGTGTGTCCCATGATGTGACAGAAGGAAGAAATATAGTTTCAAATTTATATCACTTTCTAAGTAATGCAAATACTTAGCTTAAAAAGCTAAAGTAGTATTATCAAAAAATATAATCATATTACTTTTTGCGTTACTAGATGTTTATGCTTGATGAAACACGATCGCAGCTAAGAAAACAGATACAAAGGCTGCTTGCTTGATACAGGAGAAGTAAGATCTGCGCCAATGGCGGCAATGGATGTTATGCTTTGATGATAACCCGACTGGTATTCAATGGTATAAAGAAAGACGAAGCTGTAAGAACCAGGAGATCTAAGAACATTTTCTCTCTTTTTGTCATTGACAAACTCTTTGATATACCAAGAGACTTACAGCGTTGAGTACATTTGGTGTCTCTTCGTGGACGATTCAATTTCCTGTTGAAAGGGATTGGAGTGGGAATGTAAGGAGAAGTATTACAGAAAAGATCATGGCCGCTAAAGTGAAAGGTCACCATTTTTCAGATGGACATCCAGACAAGTTAGTAGCAGACGGCACTAGAATACACGAGACATTCGCAAAGTCGTAGGGTTTCTGATTGGATATTCCAGGCCAAAGAAGCATTTCTTTTAATGGGATTGGCTAAAGACATATTGCAAGCTGCTACGCGGAAGACAGACAGCAGAATACTTCTTCTACAGCTAAGGTTAACAGTAGTGGCTTCGCTTAGCTGCAATCACGGTGATCCCCTGACCTTCACTACGGCAGAGAGTTAGTTAATGATCTAGATGGCTCTACTGTATAGAGAAAAGGTTTTGTTTTTGTCCATAATATGAAGACCTAATGTTCAAAATATTCTACAGAATAAATCAAAGAAGCAAAGAAAATAAAAAAAAAATAAAAAAATATATAATAAAATAAATTCAAAGATTCAGTAAAATAAATTTTTGTTTTTGTATTTTTGGAAGTAAAAATATATTTAAAGGAGGAGTTTTGTAAAAATGTAAATGTGTAAATATGAAATCAAAGAATATAATTGAAAAAGTTATTTAAGGGCGTACAAAATATATTTTACTGGGAAAATGTGTCCGTAAATGCACAAATTATAACCAACAAATATAAGATATAGAGTGAAACCAACCAATATACAGGCGACATTTTTATGGAGATAACGTACTTCGCAAGTACTTCGCAAAAGTGCAATATAACAGATACGATCGGTGAAGGAAAACTAATAAAACTGTATCGTCAAGTTAGAGAAGTAGAAAAAGTACGTCCAGAGTAGCTTCAAAGAATAAGATCTGTATAGATGATTGTTGAAAGGTGAATGCAGTGCAGAAAGTAGAAGAAGTTGAAAGTCAATAGGGAAAATGGTTTTGTAGATTCAACGTCGATACAACTCTATTCCAAGACGAAGAAGAAGAGCTTTACCAGGTAAGGGATACACTTGGGAATGAAATAACTTCAGTAAAAGAAAGACTGTTGTAGATTTAAATTTCATATTCACGTCCTTGAATTATGTATAACATTCTGATTAGTTACTACTTCATTACTTAATGGAAATTCATGGTACACACGATTCATTATTGATCAAAGGTGGCAAAAAATGCGGTATTTATTACTAATAACCATGAGATGATAACTTAGATAGACAAAACGCAATATTCGCATGTGTACGTTTGAGAAAACGTCAATAAAAAGGGAGTAACTTTACGACCGCACCATTCATCACAGAAATTACCAAACAGCACTAAATTTTCCCTGTCTATTTCTGTAATGGTAAACAATTTGACCTCTTGATACACGATGATTATTCGCGAAAACTCTCCGACAATAAAAAAAATGGCAATAAATCAGACACATATCTCATCATGCGGATCTGCATGCAGAGGAGACTCTCTCGATGGACCAATAAAAACAAATCAAAGCTTTGACGCGGCTTGAACAAATAGAGCTAGTTTTTGTTTGTGGCAACTGAAGTTAGTGTCTAAACACACGATCGATCCATATCTTGAGGATTCTGCCATTATCTGCCTGGTTATCTGAAAGCAAAAAGCATATTTTGCGCGTTTTTAATTCCATTCGGATATATGTATTGAAATACGAGATTCGGAAGGCTTCAGATGTTATCATGCCAATACACGAAAGAAGCTATAATATCTACAGTTTCTTAATAACCTGTTTGAATATTAACATTTTATGCATTTCGATAAGCAATTCCTTGTGTTTTCTCGGCTGCTTTATTTTAAATTTACAGTTTACAACTTACTAATTTAAAACCTAAAAACTTTCCAGGCCCTTATTTTTTGTTTAATTGCATTTATTTTTTAGGAGGTTATTGTCATTAGTATTAATCTTGAATTTTAGTTATTTTTAATTACTGCAATAACGATCACTATGAGTCTATTACAATTCAAGGGAAACTGAATTGCTTTCGTATAATCATGAAAATAAGTATATCGTGTGAAGCAGCAATCTGCCATTGTTACATGTGCAGCTATATGATGTGAATTGAGAAAATAGAAGGAAGTGGTTGTATTTGTAGCATAGACGTATAACGTAACTGTTCAGCAATGTTAAATTTTACTGAATCTAGTACACTTAAAAAAATTTGGCAAGTAGAAAGACGTATTTCTAGTACAGGAAGCAACGAGGTAGTATTCAAAGTGTTTTTTTGTTGTTGTGCTTAACGTTATAAAATGAATTGTTGATAAATGATTTTCCGTAAAAAGCTATTAATAATTGCTAGTGTTGCTTATTTTATCCTTTTCTTTGCATATTGAGGCATTTATTTTAATGTTATGACGACACGTAAACCTTCTAATACAAACATAGACTATATAAATTATATTGTATGCCTATTTTTCTTACTCTGTACCTAACAATTTTATTTAATACGAAAGGATATTCCCAACATTTCCACGTGGGTATTTATGTATGTAATATTGCTTTTGTCGCTTATGTTACTTTATTTACTTATACATTGGGTTTCACAACAAGATGAAATAAAGATTTTTTCAAAATATTCTACTAACAACTGTGAGAGGCAAGCGAAAATGCTGCTCGCTCCAACAGCAAAATGCTTGAAGTTACTGACAACTGTCACTACGAGCAGTTCGCAGGCAGCTTGAGGCTATCCGCGCATTCCCGCCCTAACTCTTCGTCACTTAAACTTAACAATTTTTAATTAAGAGCCTATTTTGTTTATTGTTGTTATGGTAACCAAACTCTATTAATACCAGAAATATTTGGATGTAATTTCCAAATGCAGAACTTCGCTTTGGATTGTAAGTTGCTACTTAGGCCCAATTTCTTGTTCACTGTGGTCATGGTAACCAACCAACTAACACTAGAAACCACTTGGATGCAATATTTAAACGCAGCACATTAGACGCATGTACGCATATGCATTATTATATATAAACATGCTGGAAATACAAATTTCGGAGGCATTTCATATCATGCCTAAATAGAGGCAAGTATGCAATTTAATCTCGTAAAATTTTATGTTAAAAATAGATATATGAAATCCATATTTCTATATTTCTATATGGAGATACCAAAAATTATGATTGATTGATTTGATACGTAACGCCTACTATGTCATCAGAAAATATTAGCTTCCTATTATATATAGTAAGCACAATTTAAGATTTCCAGAAGGTTGGGACATCCTGTTTCTTCTAATATACTAATGTTATTATACACATTATATATATATATATATATATATATATATATATATTAAAGGAACAAATTTGTTAGAACAATTTGAAAAAAAGATGTTACTTTTAAAAATATTTAAACTCCAAACAAAATAAAACAAAGAAATGTTGTGAGTTTGTTTATGTCAATAGTCAGAAATTTCTGGATGATTTCTTTTTTAATCAAGCTATTAGTTTATTGTTTTGGAAACAGGATAATTACTAAGTAGGTAGTGAGGATTGAAGCAAAAACGTTTATTCACATTAGATTTTTTGATTCACTTTGAGGCTTTATGTATGTCGTAATCCATGGTTATTGAAGAGTTGGGAATGAAGAAAGGGACTTTTATCTCACAAAAATTCAGTGTTTAATAAATTGGGCGACCAGTTTCGTGTTCAAAAGCCTTAAGCTCTTAAGGCCAGGATTTAAAGTAAAGCTGTTAGAAGTTGTCGAGTTTCAAACTGTAGGAGAGCTAGTTTAAGTTATGTAAGATTCAGTACACGAAGGTCCACCAAAATTCCTCTTGGTGAGGTGGCAGACCTTTGACATGGCATGTCCTCTTTGAAAAATTATTTGCACCTTAATTTTCATTAATTGGATTAATTTCTTAAAATAAGCAAGAAGTATGTTGTTATAAGTTTTCCGTTACAGCACACGAGTACCGAGTTAAAATTAATTTAATTTTATGACAATGGGTGTTGTGTTACATCTGCGACACCGTAAAATCTAACCGCTTTTCTTGCTTACCTGAAGAGGAAGAAAATGGCAAGCGACAGTATGAGGGTAACTAGGGAAACGGAGTATCCTATTTCGTATAACAAGTTAATTTTCTTGCTGAACTGTAACAAAAGACGGAGGTTAGTGAATGGTTATCGTGCGTAAACACATTGTCTGTGAATTATTAAATATTTATTAGCAGAAGATAATTAATATTTTCGTCAACATCTTCGAGATATTTAGTTGGAACATGTTTTTTCTTAGTACGTACGGATAGGGTGTACCACATTGTTTTATGATAATGAAAATGACGTGGTAATTTTAATTAACATATCATATTACACTTAGACCTATTATTTATCTTTTTCCCATCTGATTAGAATACCCTAGACAGCATCACTCATCGTCAAGCCAAAAAAAACCTATTCATTTACGACTCCACAATAAGCCCGATTACCAGATTTCTAGACACATGTAACACACCTTCACAAACATTTCCAGCCGCCTTCTATCTTCTGATGAGGTTGCTGTCCTCTCCAAAGGCTCTAATGTTGCCCTTATTCCTAAACTTATCCTTGAAGAATTATTGGTATTATTGGGATAGAGTCCGTTTTTGGCGGTCTCTCATCTGAAATCGCTGATGTTTCAAAACGGATGAGCGTTTCGAAATCAAACCTTCCTAAGTCAGAGACCATGGCCTTAGAAACCTGGAATCTAACTCTAAAATTGCTGTACTAAGGGCTGATAAGTAAAATGTTACGGTAATCCTGAATAGTGAAGAGTAAGAGCAAAAAGGCCTCTCCTTACTGCAAGATGGCACCTATCTACTTCTTAGATGTGATCTTACTTCCAACTCCTAAGTTGTATGGTTTCCCAAAGTTCACAAACCTAATATTCCCTTACGTCCATTGTCAGCACTATCAAAAGCCCTACCTTCTAATTATTGAGGTATCTTTCTAGCCTTCCAAAACCTTTAAGCATTTGCCTGATTTTGTCAATGTCCTTCATATTTATCCTTATATCATAGCAAATTAGAAAATGTATTAAAACTCATAGCACTTAATGCAAAATTATTCTCAACAAAATCTGTATGGAATGTTATCAATGTTTAGCATTAAATAAAAGAAAAGAGTAAGAGAATATTTTTAGGTTATCCATCCACTTTAAACTAAATAACAATTACTAAGAATATTTTCTTGTGCTGCTTAAAGTAGCAAATTAGATCTCATTCGATCATATCTTGGATCTAGAAAACTGGATTGTTTCGGCGACCGCGGCGGGAATTCAAAACTGAGCCAAGTATTATCCGTAGAGCTGTTCCACCGGGTTTGATTTTAGGACCAATTTGATTCTCATATATTTTAGTAATAAACTCTGCATCTAGGTTATCTTTAATGGTAAATCGGCTTCTAAGTTAAAAAACTTTAGGTTTCCTGGCGTAAACCTGGACGAGAATTTGAGGTGGGAAAGTTACAATCCAAAAAAAGTTGGCAAGTTGAGTTCTTGCAGTTTTATCGTCGCTAAGGTAATATGTAAATTTTCTAGTGTTATTAGCATTGCTACGCCAGCGTCTGTTTGCGATTAAGATGTACGGTGTTTTTTTAACGAACTGATCAGAGTCTTTTCATTCCAATTTATGTCGTATTTTACGTTTTTCTTGCATTTTACCAGTTATGATCTATTAAGTGATAGACCACAATCCGTAGTCTTGCGGTATACCAGTTGTAAGTTCAACGATACCAAAAACGTGGAAGGCCATAGAATTTCCGTCATTAACACCCTTCTGCTTCATATCTGACTCGAAAGAGTGCTATTCCATATTCATTATAATGCGATAATCATTGAAGATTTTTAATCTGTACTCTTGTAACGGTTTTAGAATAAACGTGTGTAATAATTGTATTTTTGGATCTCCAAATTGAATGATTCAGTTAATTTTATCTCGAAATGTTAAATTTTAACACATATAAACGTACTAAAAGCACAATATTTTTACATGAACGAATGATCTCTATGGCTGTGATGTTTTTCGAAATGCTAGATGGGTTAAACGTCGTAAATATGTTAACCACTCCATAATGCTATCAATTCGATAAACTTCTTCGCGTGTGTTTAACTCCAATCTATTTTTTTGTATATGGAATGTATAAGATTAAGTAGGTAGTCAGCCAATGTATATAGTATACATGTGTATGTATAAGCCTGTGGATGCTAATTACACAGAAAACGAGTAGCTATTTATGTTTATTGTCCAACTTATTCGAAAAGTTAAAGTTTGAAACGTAAACAGCGTGTCCAGGGAAAAAGAGCTTTAGAACATTTTAATACCTCTTAGGAGAAGATTTATACGAAACTGAAAAGTTGCGTTCGAGTTTAGTTCTCGTATTTATCTCTAAAAGGTTTCGCGGGTATACCGGAGGCAAGAAGAGAATTAATTTTGGCGCGACCTGTTTGAACTTATGTAGAATTAACTCTAAATGGAGGACGATAAGCAATTAATGAATTATTGTTATTGAGGACCGTGAATAATTTTGAGGGGAAATAAGTTTTTTAATTTTGAACTTAACTGCATAGGTTAGTGTAGAATTTTCAAGGGAAACTGATGAATAGAGCAAGATGCTCAGCTAAATAGTTTTGTTGTCTTGCAAATTCTTCTAATTTAATTAAACCAATTCAGTTAGTTTAGTAACAGGTTAGCAATAGTTTAGCAACAGTTTAGTAACTAAGAAAGCAATGTAAAATAATACTTACTGCTAACATTTCCTTATCTATACATTGCGTATAATTTGTCCACGGTTTTCCGTCCCTAGAATCTGGATGTACAAACCAGGTGCCGTTTAATGTGCATTCTCTAAAGGCAGAAGCATTGTTGTTCTTTGGGCAGGGCTGTCTGGCAATTTCTCCGGGAGGCGTGGCGTTCCAACACAGATTCCAGCCGTCTAGTTCTCCTGGGCAAAAGTTCTCCCCTGCCTCGAAGCCTGTTAAACAAGCCACTTTAATTTAAAACTTTGCCGTGCGATGTTGTGAGGTGAGAAAAGGTTGATTATGTGAAAATGGCCATTATGGAATGGAATCCGGAGTTTGGGTTTCACTAAAGCACTACCTTTGTTTAATTTTCTAAAAATATTTTAGGTACTTATACGTGATTTTGGTATCATGTTACTTTAAGGTTAATTCTTTTACTCTATTTTTATTTATTTCTTATTTCATGTTTAAAGGATATTTTCGGTTGGTTTATTATTAAAAGAAAATCGATTTAATAGTTGATTGTCTACTACAGAATAATGTTTCAGGTGTTACTGTATTATTGAATTATACTTTTAGCTTCTTTAAAAGGTTTCTAAAGACTGATGTCGTTATCGCTTGCTTCTTATTAAATATTTTATTTCCGGTTTGATTGACCGTTTTCGCTATGGTATGGTTGCTTCAACGACATCAGCATTTAGAAGCTTTTTTAAGAAGCTGGCAGTATGATCCGGAATCTCAAGAGCACATTGAACGATACGGCAACAAACAAATAGTTAATTTGTTGTATTAATTCAACAGATATTTTCGTTCCGGGAAAAATAAAAAACTTTTTCCTGCTTTTTAATAAGATAGAAGGTCTGGTTGCAAGTTCACAACCTAACTCCCGCGACTTCCAGTGCCCCAGGCGCATCCGCCTGACGTAAAATGCGTCCAGGACACCAGGAGCTGCGGAACAAAATTATTTTATTTTCATTTGTATATTTGTTGTTTATTTTGTATTTACAATTTATTTTATTATTATTATTATTATTATTATTATTATTATTATTATTATTATT
>LR736873.1:4123030-4135312 GCA_902654985.2 Oryctes borbonicus | reverse complement strand
GCGAGGCAACAGCGATAGAAGGTAGAGATATGAAAAGTACTCTCGAAACCACGCTGATGACGCCGGGTAGGCAGAAAGAAACATGTCCGTGTGTTAGTGTATTTTTCTCTCTCCTTTTATTGCGTTTGCCGTGAATTATTCCATCAATACCATGAGGAAGCTAAGCTATCTTAGCATTATTTTTTGGTTTTTTATTTGATCCTTATTTAATATTTACTTGTTTCATATTCTTTCGTTTTATTTTAGTAGTTATAAGTTTATCATTTTCCAACAATGCCGAGAATGTCAAGCATTGTTTCAGAATATGGCACCATTTTCACTGTCACTAACAAAAAAGAAGTGCTTTGCACCATTTGTTCTGCGAAATTAGGGTTCAAGGGCAAATATACTCTTGAGCGGCATCTGAAAAATACGAGAAATATTGAATACAAAGAGGTATTTCACATGATAAATTTATAATTGATTTATGCGCAGCTTTTCTTGGTGCCAATATTCCATTAAATAAATTGCAGGATCCGCTTTTCCGTGGGTTCCTTAAAAAATATACCAACTAGGATGTTTCCCAGTCATCGACAATTAGAAAATATTATGTACCTAAGCAATTCGACAAAACAATAAATCAAATCAGGTCAAAACTAGGTGAAAATTATCTCTGGATAAGCGCAGATAAAACGACAGACATTAAAGGAAGGTGCGTTGTTAATCTATGGTTTACACATTACATACGGAAAATCTTCCAATGTCATTTTAAGTAGCTACAAAAATTACAGATTGCGTGTCACTGCAAACGATATTATCATTAACAGCGTAAAAAATGTAGCTAGTGACGACTGCTTAAAAGTTCTACTCTTTCTCTCAGATTCTGCAAGCGTAATGTTAAAAACAGGTAACGAGCTTAAAAAACGTTTTTCAAACATGTTACATCTAACATGTGTTGTGCATGCAATACATCGCATTGCTGAACTTATTCGTGAAGAATTTCCCGATGCTAATTCATTAAAAAAGATTTTATTGAAATCTGCAACTAGGAGAAAGTTATATAAACAAAATGTGCCCGAATATACCTTTGCCGCCAGAACCTGTATTAACACGATGGCGTACATGGTTAGATGCCGTACTTTTTTATACCCAACACTTTCGTATTTTAAAACCTTTTTTTTGTATTAAAGTTAAAACGAGATGCTTCCAGTGTTACAGCAGTCTAAGCATTAATTGTAAAAGAAGATTTAGTCGAGCAATTAGAATTTATTCATAAACATTTCTCAAGCGTAACAAAAACGATCCAATTTTTAGAAAACAAAAATTTTAAGTTAACTGAATCCCGTCAACACTTAGAATCATTGTTTAGTATTTAAAAAAGTATCGAAGGATCGATTGGCGAAAAGGTACGGAACAAAATTAATGCGGTTTTACAAAGAAATCCAGATTATGTGCTATTAAAAGAAATTTCCAATAACACTTTTACTACCCAGAATGAAAGTTTATGTTTAAAATATAAGGATTTAATTGCATATTTTCATTTCGCACCATATTAACTTGCCAACGAAACCAATTTATAACAAACAATTTAGAAAATTATATCATAGTTAATTCCTATTACAATCGTATCGAAAACGTACTGACGATTAACAAATTATAACTTTCAATTTATCTACGCTACTGCATATACCCGATCGACGCTTGGCTGACTAACACTCTCCACTCTAGTTATAAGACATCAGTAGCCGTAAGAATATCATCTATTACCGCTGAAAGAGCAGAAGTGCAGCTGTAGCCTCCTCTAAATCCGGATTGAAAGATCGATAAGATATTGTAGGTGTTAGCATAAATATTTAATTTGTTTTTCTAGCAACTTCCCAAACATTTTCGATATCACACGCAGAATACTTACGAGCTGCAGATCTCCAAACACTTTAGATTTTAGAATATCGTTTTTTTTTTTGAAGAGGTATAACATGGGCTTGTTTTCTAAGGTAAGGAAGGAAAATATTCGAAATACATTGATGTAAATATGACTCGAGAAAGGATAGATTTAAAAGAATTATTACTGCAAATTAAAACAAGGTTGTAATATGTTGTCAGTCGTCAGTCGTGGATCCAGTAAACAGGAGATGTCAGCTTCATAATTCATCGACGGAAGCTAAATTATATTAAGATTAGGTTAGTTGGTGATAATGTCACAGTGGTCGAATAAGTGATTTAGTACCACGTGTCGCGCTACTTGACAAAGAAACGCCAGTATAATTTAACGAAACGAATTTCTTTCTCCTTCAGTTCAAAACTTCATTTTAATTGATGTTTTATCGATAGTCTTACTTGTTATATCTACAAGCATTCAGTCAAAGTCTATTTTATCAAATCGGAGATATTTACTTTCTTGATACAACCATTGATATTCATACTACACCATTAAAAGTTAACGGTTTAAAAATGTAAAATTAGAAAGCTCATTGAATTACTTTCTTTATTGCTTTATAAAACAAACGCGTACCTAATTTTCCGCGAAGCCTTCTTATTTATCGACCGATCTTAAAAATCTCCTAAATACAACGCTCTTCTACTATTTTATATTTATCCCTCGAGTACCTCAGCGCGTCGGTATAAATGGGGACGTTAATCTTTTAGGTTCTAGGATGTAACTTCTTTTTATACGACATTCTGCAACAAAGTTATATCCTGACACAAATGTATACGTACCTTTTCTCTTTCGAAGTGACAATGTGTAATCTGGAATTATGGCGCCAATTTCGTCGTTAGCCGTTTACGCCTTGCGATCTGGTAGAGGCGTGTATTTGACAAATTTTACGACGTTATTAAATTTTTCGTAATGTATCCTGGCATAACATCCAGCGGGCTTTATTAAAAGTACTTTCCTGAAATGATAAATTATGGGCGTAACGACAAAACGGTGGCGAATGAAGATACGTTCTAGTTTTATACCATTATTAACAAAGTGTATATTTGTATATTGTCTACTGTTTAATGCATAAACCAAAAAAATGCTAATATATCTCGTTGCATTGATAGCAGTAACAAATATATTTCTTGTCGCCATCTGGTGCCAAGGATGTTCACGTTTAACTGGGATGTTTACTACATTAGCAATCTCTCTAATCTTCACTCGCTGGTCTGCTAATTCGATACCATCGATACCATCTCAATGAGACCACTTGGTCGCTCCTCATTCAAGACGAATATTCAGCCACCCTCAAGTTTACTAAACTAGTATCTGATGGTAGCAACCGAAAGTGCTTGGTCCTTATAAACCCCATCCAACTTCTCTTTAATTTCTGCATACGTCTTCCCATGGCACGCATATTGTACTACTATGTTGCAGTGGATTCTCACCGTTATGAGTATGTTGCAAGAGGAATGATAACTGATTTTAATTATTTAGTTAAGAACTATATGATGAACGGTCAATACTAATCCGTGTTCGGAATTTATTAAAACAAGTGCAGTAGTTATACAATTATATAGCTTGCTTATATTTTCAACAAAAAGAATTCTTTATCCTGGCAGAATCATGGCTAATGTGAAGGTGAAGAGCACATTACCATTTTCAGCGTTGGCAAGGAAAAGCCTAAGATTAGGCGAAACAGTACTGCATATAGTTTTGTAATTCTTCTTCGAATTTCAATCTCTTTTAATGCATACAGTGCTAGGTTTACATTTACTACATTGCTTTTGGATTCGACAATTTAGGGTACGTAATACTCTGGATGTGTAGATTGTGTATATGAAAATACACTGCGAGAAATCCCTGTAGCAAATACTTACACCGCTCAGTGCTGACGATTTTTTAGTAATAAGTAATACAAACAAGTGGATTCTAACGTACACGTTTATAATTTTATGCCAGTCGTTGTAATAAATGCTCACAGCTATTTGTAGGATCAATTTGCTCGAATTAATAATACACATTTGTTGAATTTTGAATGCATTGGGAAGTAGCAAAAATTAATAGTCTGTTGTATTAAAACTTAGCCCATGTTTTATACGCATATACGCTCAACATATGTATTATGTAGAATATTCGGTGAATCCGGGAATGTCCTTAGACACTCTTTCGGCAAATGAAAGTTTTGTTTGAGGATAGTTTCAAAACGAAAAACGAGAAATGAAATGACCACTAACCTTAAATGTTGTAGGCTTCTTCTACATAAACACAATATTCTTCAAATGCACTTTTGAATAACTTTTAAATAGTGGATCGAAACTAGGAAAAATTGGAGCAACTTCGAAATATATTATGTCTGGATGATCTCACGACATAAAGTTACAAATAATAATTAATTATTGTTAGTTTCCTTGCCAACGGTTTTGTTTTCATAGATACCTATGATAATTCTTAACAATTTAAAATATACGATTATTGAATTGGATTTCGAAACGAACGATTTTGCTGTAATGTGACACAAGGACGCAACTGCTGCCGGGATTCTGTGTTCTAGGAAGACATATTTGAACACATGTAACACTACAACGTTACATTGTAGTGAGAATTTAGATGATACGAACCGAAAGACATTTAATTGACATTTATAACCTTTGTACCACTAACGTCTGCTCTAGAACTTGCTGTAGAAATTTCTAATGTTAACTTTCGAATAAGAAAATGATATATATATATAAGTAGTTAATATACGTCTTCCCCACGCTTGTCGTTGGCTGGACTTTATTAATTTTCTATATTAACTTTATTATTTTTACGTCCTTAACATATTCGGCTCAAAACAAGATTCTTTCCCTAAGGATCGGGCTTCCTACCAACATATGGACCCTCATACCCGATAGGTTTACAATGTGAACTTAGTAAAGAAGTGACTACGGCGACGATGACAGCTAACCTCGTCGTTTTTAATAACATTACAGTATCTGTATACATAAAGCCAGGAATATGTTTATAATGCCAATTGGAATTTATAAGTTAAATAACTTTATTTATATTTTATTTTCTTTGTATACTTGCAAGGATTATAGTAGTTATGCGTTTCTTGGTACTAAAAGGCGCCAAAAAATGTCTAGTTTGGCGTTTTAAAATGATGTGGCATAAACTGCGAGGCAGCATCGACACAGCGTTGAAAATATAGCATATCGTTTCTCTCCTTGTGTTGCGTTTGCCGTGAATAATTCCATCAATACCATGAGGAAGCTATTTTAGCATTATTATTTTTGGTTATTGTTTCTAATACATTTTCTGATGTGTTCTACCAATACATAAGTTAAAATTTATTCATACAACAGTGTTATGCTGTTTCGTAGATGTTACAACAAAGGTAAGTAAAATTCATTACAAAACTATATTAATTTAAAATAATAAGTGGAATGAATGTTACTACAACATGAGTTTATTTATGCTCACTCATGATATGACAAAAATTGTGTAAAATTTTATTACAGTAAATAGTAATTTGCCTTACAACGTTGTACAGCACAAGCTAACTGTTCAATTAGATGTTTCATACAAATTGTAAGAATTATTACTGCAAACTGAGTGCTACAATTTGATAGTAAACATTGCTACAAATTGTACTTGTCCCTATATGTACTACAATGTGTAGTATAAATACTTCCTACATTTATCTCTCTGTATATTCTATGGTTTGTTGTTATTACCCCTTTGACAAGTGGATGGTGGCATATTCGAGACATTCTTAGACTTTCTGTGGAGCGTGTGTAATGTAGATGAATTGCCTCAAAATTTTGATCTAATTTACTATAACTGTAATTAAAAAATGATTAACCACAGCTTTTCTCGATAATACACATTAAATGAGTGACAAGATACGTTAAATGACGAAATTGACGAAATGACTATCCAATTTGCGTATTTATTTTCAGACCCCGGTATGATTCGCACGGGCGTAAACGTCAACAGAACTAAAAAATGATTTTTTAAAAGAAAATGATATTTAACGGATGAAGCGTGTTCCGATATACATTTAGAGTACCGGATGTATGACGTAATGCAGTATGTTTTTAAAACCGTTTCGAAATTGATAATGGCACTGGCAATACTGGATTTACGGATCGTTTTACATTATTCGAGTATTCGTACATACCTTATAGGCAAATATGGCAGACGGGAAGAGGTAGTTTGGTTTATATAGCGGTTATCTTTATGTCATCTTTATGTATGCATAGCGTAGATAAAATGTGTGCATAGTGTAGATAAAAATATCTCGCAGCGCTGTACATATCATTTGTAATAATAATAATGGAAATTGCTATAAGCTATGTGTTCTAATAATACGAGGTGCTATTAAATTTTTAAAAGTTCAGATGATGGTACAAATGATGTACTAAGGATAATAATTCGATTGAAATTTAGTGAAAACGAACAAAAGATGCAAAATGATTAAAAGAAATAACGGATTTTGAGTATTTTAATTGGTTGCGATAAACTGTACACAACCTCAAATTATAAGATTACTGAAACTACCCGTCTTCGATAGGTAAGACAAAAATGGCGGATAACTAACTGCCTCGTAGCTCCGCAGCTTCACTATCCAATCTCTGGTTAGTCATAGAGCAACGGGCGTAGGCAGCGACGTTTCGCTGCCCGACCGTATCCTGACTGATTGAGGAATTCATCCTAATGCCAGGAGCTTGTTACCTGGACCCTAAGGCCTGGAGCTAGCCGTCGTGGTTTGACTCAACCCCAGGTTTCTGGATAACGAACATCCCGGCAGGCACGATTTGGGTAGGGCCTTGATCTGCCTATCTCTGCTGTATGGACTTAAATCACGGGCGGGCTGATTGTACCTAACGGTCGATTCTGTTTCTGTCGCTGGTCGATAGTCTCAAGTGCCAAGGGCTAGGTACTCAGGGGCTGATAATTGTCGCAATTGGGCGACCTAAGTTCGAATGGGCTGATAGTTGTAGCGATGCGCGGCTTATACCCCAGCGGGAAAGATGTGATTTAGGGTTTGAGAGATCGGTACCGACCGTTACCTATCGAAGGTTAAGAAAGGAACTTCTCTAACATGAGCAGCATGGTGGATGGTCCACCGGCAACCAACCGGTCTCCTTCCACTAGGTGTTCCGACTCGTGAGGACAGTTTCTAGTTGGTCGGCAGGAACCGACTATATACGGAAGCGGATCAACAGCCTCCCGTAAATGGGCACCACATTTCTGTCACACAACCAATATACAGAAATGGTTTACACAGCGCTGCCCAGTACATACAGTGTATAACTAAACACATTATGAATTGTTATTACATTAGATATTTTATTGAAAGATATGGAAGATGAATTTTTACACGCAACAAGAATAATGTTTAAATTTTATTTGAATTGACATTGATTGAAATGTCAACCTCCATTATTTTACTGCGTATTTAATCGAAAATTTTCTCTAACTACACTTAAGCGAAACCGCTGATCTAAAGTCTTCTTGACAAGTGTCGTCAAGTGTCGTTATATACGAGGAGCGCTCATAAACCATAAACTGATCACGTAGTGTAATGTAATTTTTAATAATGCTTAATTTACTAGGCGCACACTCAGTCCATAATTAAATAAAAAATTAAATTAATCTTGAACATTTCGGACAAATTTTTATCATATTTATACCGACAAGTTAATCTACTACGATATGCTAATTGCACCTAATCTCATTTCAAATTCGAATATACATCCTCATTTTCTCCAAAGTGACGAAAAATCGATAGGTGATGATTAAAACATAACTAGTTTCAATAAACCAGCTACAATACTAACCAGACAGCGTGCGGCGAAAAGTGAGTTTCAAGTGTTAATAGATTACCGAGCGGAACGTCGATTCGCACAAAAAAAAAAAATGTTCCCGTCAATCCATCATCATCAACGCCAAATTTCAACGCATTAGATTTGCCTGGAACCACTCTTACTAATTTCACCTTGAATAATAAAACGCGAAGGGGAGGCATTGACGGAAGACACCCGGAAAACGTTTTGTCAGATTCCCATCTGGATATGGATGCGGGAGAATAATCGGGACAGACAAGCCGTGCGTTATTTCGTGGATTTTACGTTCGTTTTCAGATTAATATTCGTTTATGACACGTTGGTTAATTAATAAGTCGCAGAGAGACACAGATGTTTCGATTTTATTCTATTATAGAAGGTGAAACTTTTGACAGTTGCGTGCGAAACAATGGCGTGCTATTATTACGTTGGTTATGCTCAGAGTATTTTAGTCCTTTCATTTTCACGCGAGATAATCTTTAGAGGTCTAAATTTATTATAGAAATAGAAGATAAATAACAATACAAAATTTCTAGAATATAAATTGGTGGAATCCATTCGCTCTAATGAAATCTTATTATATGCACATTTAAAAGATATAAGCGGAACCACTCTAGGATTTACTGTGATGTTATTAATTGGAGAAAACGTTTAACTAATAAACAATACTATCCAGGGTCGTAAATACTGGAGCAGATATTTTTCGTTAACTTAAAACGGCTAGAATTGGAACGTAAACATTAACACAGAATTTGTCGTTTACGCGTCCTTTCTATAGTAGCGCGTAATTTAATAAAACGCCGCGTTTGTTTGTCTTAATTTTGTATTTGAAATACTATTTTACACTCCAACACTCGAATCTGCTTTGAAAATTAAACGCATAAATACGACTCGAACTAAAGAGGCAAATTGTTGTAGCGTCTCTTTGCTCCTTCGTTCCCGATACTATTATTCAAAGCTCACGGCCACAAATTTCAAATAGATATTTTAAAATCTTGCAGTTAAATGTTTTTTTTTTCAAATTAATATTACAACCTGCAATATGCTATTGGAGTTCGCGATCTTGTCTCCTACAAACTAATATCAATGAGTATCCACAACTGTAATATATGGATATTTTCTACTGAGTGGTAGTTAATTTGCAAAGTTATGATTTGTTCTATACATCTCTGTAGGAAAATCTTACATTAAAAACGAATAATAATGCTGAGGAGAGGTATGGAAGTATATGAACAAATGCTGAATGAAAAACTTAAAAATATAATAGAAATAATCTTATCGCAGTCCCAAAGTAATTTCAAAAAAGGGAGAAGCGCCCACGATAATATTTTCACCATCAAATTGATCACAGATAAAACTAGATTGAGGGAGAAACAGCCTCTTTTAGCCTTGATAGACATAGAAAGGGCGCTCGATAGAGTGCCAAGAACAGCAGTGTGGAATCTATTAGAACCTAAAGGTGTGGATAACAAACCAGACAAGGTGATTCAAAACATACAAAATACCATCAATAGGGGGATACTCGTAAAATAATATTCGATAAATTCTCGGCATCGTTTTATAGAGCACACTTCTGATGAAAGCTCGGGGTCTACTAAAACTTTCGAATCGTTAACTGGCGTCCCCTATTGTGTCATAGCTTGCAATAAACAAAATAGCATAGCAGCATTTAAGAAGAAAATATCAGGAAAAGAAATTTTAGTTCCAGAACTATTGCCTATATCTACTCAAACAACTATTATTTTCGAGTCGTTCATGGACACCTATTTTTCTTTCAGGTCTACTCAGTACGGCTTTCAATGATGCTGATCAAAATTGCATTGCTCAACGATCGCGTCCTTTGCGATATACATCAGATAATTTACTTTGGGATCTTCCAGGATTCTGAGGTGCCCTCTGGCGATCCTGCAGTCTCTTCATTCTATAAAGGGCACTCGATATAGTTTGCTTCTAAATGTGGATGTGAAGCGGCCCCAACAAGACTTCCAGCGTTGCTGTGGGGCACCTGCCCCACAGCGCATCACTCGTGTGTTGTTAAGGGCTGGTCTCTGAATTTGTTGAAGTTGCTGTTGCACAATCTTCTGAGTTATTCTTGGCCACTAAACTAAAGAGGCATTTGAGGCTTAATACGCCGGTTCTTACCAAGTAGCCTACGGTGTACTAGTGACGGCGTAATGGTTTTTTTTTTCCTGTAAGTTGGGCATGCGGGAGTTCTATGTTAGCTTCTGGTCTAATGTCATTTCTAGTTAAGTACCTAGAAATGACATTAGACAAGAAGCTTTATCGCTGAAGTTAATGGTTTTTCCTTCTATGGGGGGCATTTTTAGACAGGCCTTTCTTCTCCTTACGCATAAACCCGCAAATCTTTTGCGGGTTTATGCGTAGGCTATGTATGTCAATCAAGATTTCCCGGTCGTCAGCGTTGTACCTCATGTGCATTAGAAGTCAAATTCGGTAGGAGATCATCTGCAAGACACCAGAGTAGAGGTGACAGGACTCTTTCTTGGAGGAAGCGTCTGTTGACTTTAATTGTTGTTGTTGCGGACCACAGCGTCGCGCTTATTCGCCGATTTTGAAGCATGGAAAGACAAATTAACAATAAGTTAGGAAAAAAATCGAATAAAAGCAAACTATGGAAATAATATATACCAATAGATCTGCTTATACTTTATGTATCTTAGAATGGAATAACAAACCAAATGAATTTATTTGCGGCACTTGCTACATATGCATGTGAATAGCTACATTCACCGCATAATGGATTAATAGGTTTGGCCAAGATAAGCAATGCTTCCTAGGAAATTCCGTCCGTTTCAAAATGTATATAATAGTGTCTAATACATTAAGGATTCTATTATATGTTCTTTGTACGTACATGTAATAATTCGAAATTTGCGTATTTGTGCACATTTATCAGCAACCAATTTCAATTCAGTTTGATGTAACAATGTAATTATTTCTTGTATACAATCAGTGAATTCTATTCAACATAATCCAATATGCACAAAGCACTGCAGGTGCTGTTCATTCATGCCGCGTAAAGGCAGCGCAGAACTGGTACATGTAAACCGTCATAAAACTGAATTTATCGTCGGCCCGGTACGCCGTATGTCGACTATAACAGAACGCTTCGCAACCCGATAAAACGAAACACTTTTGTGTTGTTGACTGATTAATCATGTTTCGTGTCTTCATAATTCGAAATATGTGAGTACTTCGGGGATAGTGCAATACTTACTACAAAGTCGCGTACTATGAGAATATTTCTGCTCTTATTGATTATTGTATGAATGCCATTAAATTACTTTGAACATATTCAAAATAAAATTCTAAAATATATTAACCATTTTTCTCTATTCTCAATAATATCGACTTGGTCCCCGTATTAGTAAATTATAGCATTTACTCTTGATTTTGAAAGATCAAAACGTTATTTATTTTTATGTTACCATAACATCCGGATCAGACTGTGCCTGTGCCAAAAATGCCTGAAGTCGTTGAAGACGATATTTCGAATTTTAAAACATTCTAAATTCGGTACTATTTATTAGAGATACTATGTTTTTTCTTAAATAACTCGGTAAAACTTTCATTGCTCATGTTTTCATTGATTTTATATTTTGTTATTTGTTCCCTGCCTACAATTTTTGTCCCTCGAAAAATCTAGCAGAGTCACCTCTAATGCCAACATACCTTTTCATCTGCAAACTTTTATATTGATTTACAGCTCAGAGGGATTGAATTTAATTATTACCGGACATGCTTGTGGAGTTGTTCCTGTTCTAGCAAATAACTGTCGATCAACCGTCACTTCATTGGTAGAGAAATCAATAAAGCTTCTGCTAGAATGAGTTCATTCGACTTCGAGGTGTATACTTTAGATTTTATTGGACGTATGTACATGGGAAACTTATATAAACGTAATTCTTCTTAGCGAAATTCAAGCAAATCTCCAATATTATGGTTGTAGTGTGGTAAGCAGTCATCGTTGTTGTTTTATTTGTTTTGGGCAGTTACAATATAAAGGGTTTATGTATTCGTTAAATATACTGCTAGATTCCAAACAAGTCATGTAATGAAATAAATAACCCAAACCTAAGCTTTTGCAACACTCAATAAAAAGCTCTATTAGGTTATTAGTGCAAGTTAGATTTGCCGTTGTTTTTTTGAAAATACCATCAAGCGTTAACAATGTGTAACATTGCTAACAAATAATCGGTCACTTTGAACGTGATTAGAAAGGAAAGTTAACGAAAAATCGAAAAGAAAAAAAAAATCGGCGATGCTAGAAGCTAAGGGTGCAAATTGTTTTACAACCTCGTGCTTTGAATAAACTTAGTACTTACTGGACGTATAATTTTCGCAGGTCTCCACCATTTTCCTGTGTATTTCGTCCCGGTCCAATTTCGTTATATCTGATTCCGCCATTCAAGGAACTGTAACAGAGGAAATTGCTGTTATTATCATAGCAGATGATGATAATAATAATAATAATAATAATATAATAATAATAATAATAATAATAATAATAATAATAATAATAATAAT
>LR736873.1:4016875-4123020 GCA_902654985.2 Oryctes borbonicus | reverse complement strand
AATAATAATAATAATAATAATAATAATAATAATAATAATAATAATAACGGAAGTCGCCGACCACATGCGTCTAGCTCCGTCCTCGGTTAGAAAGGTCCGTAGCGGGCGCGATAGAGATAGGAGAGGGTCCGAAAACAACCAAACGAGTGGGAATTTGTGAAAAATTTGGGCTCAGATCGACGCGAGCGATCAACGCGATTCGAAGTCGGTTACTTTTTCTAATAGGCGTACTTTCGTTCGCTCAGGGCAAGCGCGACTATATTAACCAGCGTTCAGCAGTTCGACCTGGTGTGGAAGAACCTTACCGCACGGGTAGAAACTGTCAAACAAACATCAAAATCCACGACAAAAATGCGAAGCGATCGCGTTTCAGCTCATGTCCACTATTTTTTACGGAATGCACTTGCTTAATAGCATCTGTGTAGTCACCATGTAATTCAAACATTTGTTATCGCGAAATGCGTTTTTGTATTCCGGCCTCACATTCCTTCGCCGTTAGTCCTTGAAAAATATAGTGACCACGTCTTTCATATCTCTATCACTGTGTGATCTTGTTCCTCATAAAAACCCTTCCAATGCCATAAAAAGGAGAAAATCTGTTGAAGAAGTTGTCATATTTTCTCAGCGATATAAGGCCTAGCATTGTCATGGAGAAACACGGCGTTACTAGGCAACTAGATCACGCCACTGATACTCGATTGCCCACCGCAAGTTCCTGAGGGTTTTCACAATATACGTTAATATTAAAGGTAGCTCCTGGAGGTATAAAATTATTAAACAAGTACTATTTCAATCCTAGAAAACGGTTGCCATGAGTTTTCAAGTTAACTTTCTTCTTTTGAACATTTTGGGTTTGGTTGGTTAATCAGCCTGATGCCACTCCATTAACTGACGTTTATTACCCAGCATTGCATAAGAAACCCTCGTTTCATCCCCACTAACAAAGTGTGTCAGAAATCAGTTCCTATTATCAAAAAATTCAAGACCGCATTCATACGCTTCTTTCTGCGTCCATCTGTAAGCATGCGAGGCATCCATCTTGTACAAGTGCCACATGCCGATCATTCCTTGTTAATTCGTTAACTGAACACAGTAAATCATCCGTAATGACAAATGGGCATCATCAGTGGCGGTGGGTGATGACGCAAATGGAAGGACGCGGATAGCGATTCGGTTCTCCCGTGCATTTTCCTTGCATATTACGTACATCGTACTATGCAACGAAAATACGCCAGGAAATCGTTGTTATATGAAGTAAAATAGAAAGATACATCCGATATTCATATAAACGAGAACACCAAGGTGGCGCATTTTAAATACAGTAATTACGATCTTCTTTATGGAACATACAACCACGAACTACGACTATACAACTTTGGCCGGCCATTCTTCGCAACGTTAATTTACACAATAAATAAACAGTTAACCGAAGAATGCAGGCTAATAAAATTTGATATAAACTTCGTTTCGGGTTTACATTGGGCGGGAAAAAAGCGGCAGCCCGCGTTATGTAATTTAAAATCTACGCGATCGAATCGTAAAGTGCCGGAGTGGATTGCGAGACGCGCTAAACAAAAGAATATATGAAGCGCACAAGTAAACTGTGTATCCGCCACCTCTACACCCGCACCTTATGTTTGTTATAAATATTATCGCTTTATAATGGGAGTCGAAGGAGGCTCATTTTTAGATACCTATACAACGTTTGCCTGTGTTTGCTCAAGCCCGCGTGGTTATAATTTTGATCAACCGCGGCGTGTGGGTTCATACTGCTTTCATTAACGTTAGTATATTAAACATACGAATGAACTGATTCTTTCTTAAATATGCACTTATCTCAACACTTTGTCGCAATTTATTATGGAATTAAAGCGCGAATTTAAATCGATAGGGTAGAATAGGTTATTCCCTTACTTTAATATCCTGAGTACTATCCTGCAACTATCCATTCAAAGGGAAAAAAGAATGTTTTTGGTAAAGTTAGGATTTGTTTCTGGTGGAGTATATATGCTCCAGTAGCCATTGCATTAACGTTGGTTTTTTTTTTAACAAGTCTTTGGTGTTAGCAAACAAAATGTCGAGAGTATAGTATAGTCTAAATCAAAGACTTGATTAGTATTACTTTAACTTTGAACAAGAATCATAGTTAATGATATGATAAATGATATCACTACATAATATAATTGTTTTTCCTTGTTTTTCAAAGCATTTCGTATATCATGGGTTTGATATCCAAGTTTTTGATATATTTCTATTTATACATTTTTTTCTTGTAAAATTTGAACATTATCATATCTCAAAGGATGTCTGTAACATAGCAGAAGTCGTATCAATAGATATACACTTTTTTAAATTTTAAAAGTGGTGTGATTTACTTTGCAATTTGGAACGACTTGGACCATCCTTGCAGTTTCAATGAAGACCCCAAATATATATTTTTGCCGATATGAATTGCGCCAACGTTATAAAAAAAATTAGTAAAATGTACAAAAGATAAATTTTTAGCTTTTCGGATAATTTTTATATTATTTTATATTTAATGAAAAATTAACAAACTCGATTTTTATCTTTATCTTATCGGAACTACCAATTTGAATTATCCGTGGGTAGTGTGTAGTTAGGCAAATTGCTCTCTAATGGAATTTTGATCAGTTTTAAGGTGAGTACGGCCCTCGACAAGCTATCTGGAGAAAAAAATTGGCATACCTCAGACCGGTGGTTCCCAACCAGTGTTCTGCGGAACATTGATGGTACAAAAAGCTTCCGCGCAAATTTACACATTCGCTGTGTGCACAACCACAGCAGTGACTATGTTCCCTTCATCTTACAACATTTAGCAATGTTTTATAGTAACATAAGAAAATATTTTCCTTCCCGGGACACGGACAATATGGGTTAGAAATCCATTTTCAATATCCAAAAAATTTTATAAACATTAAAAAAGGACATTAAAATGTTTTTTGACAACTTCATGTTTCTACGAAGTAGGATTTTCTACGTGAACTAATATTAAAAGTAAAAAAAGGAGAAATATAGAAGAAGAAGGAAGGGTGGCATTGTCTACTATGCGACACTAGAAAAAATATACAAAAAACATCGGGGACAGTATCGCATTAAATGGACTACACACTTCTCTTAAATAAACTTAAATAAACATATTGAAATTGTAACCGTCAGATTTTAATAAAAGAACTGACGACAAACGTATTTCATTTCAACTTATAAGTTCCTCGTATTAGCGTTCTGTACTCTAGAAAAGTTGTGAATCAATACCTTAGACTTTATAACGGACACCATTTATAAATACAGTAGAATGAGCTCATGCAAGTGACAAAGCTGCTTATTTCACTGTTTCGAAAAATTCAACATGTACTACCCCAGTTTCACCTCAGTTGATGGTATTTCCTATTGGATCTGGAAAATTTCAGGGCCAATCCAGTGACAGCAAATTATTTGAGTTGAGATAGTTTTTAATAGATTGCGTTGTATGACCTTTCCATTAATGGAAGTATATCCTTTAATTTCGTATTGTTTTTGGTCAAATTTTTTTCTTATTTCATCTTTAAAGATATAATCTTCACGAATGAAAAATAAATGAAAATCGTTTCACATAAAAAGATACACATTCGGGCCATACTGAACTGTGGTTAGTGTTTCAGAATTGAAAATAATCTATTGGAATATATCTGCAGGGATGAATAATGTAGAAATCTTTAGGTCTTATATGAGGGCTTGGTTAAAATTCTAAAGTAAGTAAAGCCTAAGCGTAAAACATTAACAGGGGACCTTCAGCTAAAAAGGAGATACATGGACAAACAACATTATTTAAAAGAATACTAATGTCAACAGGTAAGCAAAAAATAGTGCAAATTGCTTATTTTTTGTTTCCTTCCTTTCTACAATTTTGGGTCTTATTTGATACAACCTTTGAGGCAGTTAAGCAGTTTATACATGAAAACAATTCATTTTTATTAAACCAAACTTTGATTCGCTAGAAGTGTTTACAGTGGTGTAAAGAGAAGTATGAAAAAAAAATGCAGAATTCTGGAAATAGGCTCAGTATTTGAAATAGACCATCATAGTAACCTTAAAAATTAATAATAATAATAATAATAATACTAATGACGTAGAAACTTATATGGATGAGAGTACCTAAAAGATTTTCGAACTATGATTTACCGATATATTTGCAAACAACCTCTATAATTACGACCATAGATTGCTAACATCACGATCTCTGAAGACTGCAAGGATTGACTAGCAGCTTAATTAGTCAGAGAATTAATGAAATCATAATTTATTTTATTATTTAATTATGGACCAGTAACTACTCTTTCCAAGTTTTCAAAATGTTACGATACAGAGAATTACACGGTTGCATCCGAGCTCATCTGTCCGATCATCAACACGGATTCATTAGCAGTAGGTGTACAATAATAAACGTAACTGAAATTACTCAATTTATCAGCGAATCGCTTCATTACAAGCAGAAAGTTGATGTTATCGATTTATCAATTTCAGTAAGGCTTTTGATCCAATATATCATGCAGTTACTAACGAAATTATATTTGTTTGGATTCGTCTCTTAAGTTAGTAAGATCTTTCAGTCATATCTAGGTAATCGATCCTGCTACGTGTATTGTAATCTTTAAATTTGTAAAAGAGATAAAATAACGATAAAAGCAAACAACATAGTCAAAAGAATTCACTGCGCTTGTCGTAAATGGTTGGTGAAAATCTAATTTTTGTAGTAGCACGGCTTCAAAATAGAACATACGTTCGGGAAATTTCAACGAATAAGGGCAACGCATTCTTTGCGGACCACATAACGTTGTTATAAAACTTCCATCCACTTCGTCGGTCTTGAATATCATCCCCCAAACTGCGCCAAGTTCCTCTTCTATCTATCGCGCAAGCAGCATGAAAACAACCTTTGAAATTGACAGCTGCATTATCCGTAATCCCAACCTTCAATTTCAATTTACAGTTACAAGCTCTCAACATTCTGAAAAATCCTTGTTAACGTAACCACGTCCTTCTCCGACTATAACATGCAAGATCTGTATTCTTATTGATTGGAAAGTTTGCTCGGGCGGCGTGTTTTTAGCCACAGCGATCTCGTGAAAGCTTTCTCCTTTCGACCTGAGGTCAGATGTCTTTCGGAAAAGTTCTTATCCGATCAATGTTACTACCATTTTGATTTAGTTGCGGTGAAAATTTCATGCGGGTAAATTTTATTTAGATGAGTTTTCTGGGCGAACTTTTAGCGAAGGTTTTCAAATGTCAATTCGTTCGCCTATACATACCTACTTCGACAATTTTAGTCAAAGGCAATATAAATAATTGATGTGATTCGAATAAATTCCAAATTTATTTGAAGGAATCTCTTATTTTGGATGATCTTATATTGTATTTTTTAAATTTATCTGCTGTATAAGTAAACAAACTAGAAATGATGTACATCATCTAATTTCTGTCAGTTTCCCGGAGCAATAATCTATTTTCTTGCTCTATCTATTTCAAGAAACGCTTACCACCAACCTCTCGGTTGGTTGATTGGCTTTAGGTTTTTCCGGAGCAACTGCATTAATCGTATTCTATTTGTTACGTTCTCCCGGTTTAAAGAACAATGCAGCTAGCCGTCTGCTTCGGTGCGTTTTTCTTGCGAATAGGATCGATTGCTTTTGTTTATTTAAATGTATAAAATAGTTGCTTGTTTGCTCAATACCTCTCAAAATGAAACGTATGTTTAACAACCAAAAATTATAAAAAAAAAAACAGTTCTCCTTATTAATAAAAAAAAAAATGTAAGGTTTCCCTCTTGTTTACATATATATCTTAGTATTACAATGTTTGTTTGTGTACATATTTCTGGGCGCATTGCTATGTACTTTTGTATAAATGTGTCACAATTTAAATAACTTCGCAACGTTTGCTTGTGTTTCAAATTCGCAATTTTTGTATTTGTATGTAATTGTAAATGCACCTAATATGAGTACGTGGCATTTTGCTACCTTAATGTGTCTTCAGCATTGTAAAGTTTATTTGTATTATATTTCGCAACGTTTGCATACATGTCTTATGCATACATTCTGTAGGAGCTCCAACGTCTGGTTTTACCAAGACGGCTACCTGAGACCCTATTCTCGAGATTGATGGCACGTACAATGCATGAATTCGTTCGAAGTTAAAATTGTTGGATCGTAGAAGTCGTACATGCGATCGGCGGTCGGACCATTACATCGAATAGGTTTACACAAACGATAGATATTGTCGTATAGTCTATTGTAAATTTCTGTAAAGTTAGGTATCTTTTAACGTATTTCAGTTTCTTAATACTGACTGAATTAAACGTCGGAATTGAAATTAATTAGGTTTAATTTAATTAATTCAAAAGTTACGCACAAAGAAGGATGAGCGAGATCCTCGTTAACTAAAAAGCAATAGTCATGTAGAACCGCGCATAGAGGATTACTAAGTCCAAGAGACGATTATTTACATTTGATAAATTTAATACATATGTTCCAAGTTGAAATATTAAGGTCGCCCAGTATAATTATATTATTGTATAAACTATTATGTACTTCTAATAAAGGCAAAAAGTGTGCGTCGGTATCATGTTACTGAGGGAGGTACCATTACTGAGATAAATTTTACGTCGTTCTAGTGCAAATAGTCGAAAGCCCAGGTCTTCCTAAGTACGTCCATTTAAAATGTACCTACTGAACATTATTTCGCTGCCGTTGACTAAAATCTGATGTCTGAAATGAGACGACGTCAACCCTGAGGAAATCTCATCTGCTAAAATATTTAAATGCATTACGTTGTGTATTCGAGCCTGTTGTCAGTTTGTCGAAAGGTCAAGTTGTTGCACATTTGCTACGGATCTTTTAATCCTGTAAGAGCGTTCGGGAAAGCTACGACCCTATAAGTCACCGTACATTTCGTATATCCCCATAGCAAGTGAATGAACTCCTCGAACAAATTAGAAAGTTACTTGAGAGCATATAATCCTTGCGTGTCCTTTTACGCTTAAAATCTATACGATGTAGAATTGGATACTCTCCCACATCATCGTGAAATTTATCCCCGACTTTTTAATTCGACCCAACGAAATTAGCGTAAAAAATTCATCCCTCCCGACAGAAATAGGAAGCTTCCATTCTGGAATGATTGTGCGGACAATATTAACCGATGTTCGTATTCGAAGATAATTCACTTAAATTGGCAATTTCGGTAGGTATTATTCCTTAATGCAAACAAAATCATTCTTTACGGGCTTCGGTTCGTGAAAATACAAGCCCAGAGCAAATTTCGCTCGAGCCTTCCAGATAACCGCACGGTGACAGTGGAAAGCTAGAATTCATTTAATTCCTATTAAAAGCGTCCTCAAATTCTGTCACTTCAGCGTCGTCGCTTTTACTTTTCAACGCGGGTACCTGTAGTGATTAATTCAACGAGTCCGCACAGCTGCGGGAACAATGACGGTTAAGTTGAATTGTAATGAGGATGGGGATAAATACGTTGTGGTAGGTACCGACCGAATGTTAGTACATATTTAATTGTAATTTAATCATCCATGGTAACTGTGTGAAGTGTTCATAATGAACGTGGAAATAAAAGTGGTCCTTTCCTTACAGAATCCACATCCTTGGGTTAGAATTATGTATTTCAGTAACAATGTTTTTACTGGAATACATAATTCTGGCCTGATTGTGGCGCATGAACAAACCTGTCCTATTTTTTATTTATCGTGCTGGTTTTGTTTTTTGGTTACTTTTAACAGTTGTAAATTTATTCCTCATTTACTGTGGCAGGATTTAGTCCTCAGCTACTGTAGCAGCTATATGTAGCTATTTCAATTTGGTAACTGTAAGTTTATTGTAGCTATATTATTTCTAAGTTTCTTTTATTTCATTTGCACTTTCTGCAGTAGGTCTAATTGCAGGTTCATAGAGTTTACCATTTAGCTTAAGAACAGTGATAATTTTTTTGTGTTGAATCGTCTGTCTTCGAGGTATAGGGAACCAATGCATAGTTAGGAGCTATGTTGCATTAGCGAATGAAATCTACAAAGTTTCATTTAAATCGGCAAGTATTAATTATTAGCGTTCTCCTGTTAATTGTCCAGTTACATTGTTTACAATTCTATAGGAGGTACAACCACGGACGGACCATAATTATATGGCGATAGCTTTTTGTTATATTTAACTCAAAATATAAATCTTTTCATCTCAAATACACCTAATCACGATTTACGTAAATTGATGTCATTATTCCATTAGTAGGAATTTCGATTTGACCGCGTGATCATAATTAGCGTACCACATTTACCGTGCCATCAGTAATTGCAAATATTTGGATGATTCCAGTTCACGAGCAATTACGTCGCGGACACATGTCCGATCAATTAAACAAATCACATCGATAATTCGCCAATAATATGCTTTATGACGGGCCCGTTTCGTAAACATTCCGTTTGCGTATCGAAGAATCGTAACGAAATCGAGCCTGTCCAGTCGGGAGTGTCCTAATTATATTTAGCGCGGCCTAGCGCCACGCTTCCGGATATTTCGGCTTTTTTTCCCGGCAGGGTCATCATTTACTGTACACAGCAGTACACAGGAAGCAATTAATAATTCCGAGCATGGTCACTGGTTCGGTGTTTTAAGCTAAATATTTATGATATTAAATTCTGTTCTATGTCATATGTACAAGGTGCTTAAAGATATTTCGAAAATCGTAGCAAATGTCAAATATCTGTGATTCTTACTGCGTCCTTTGTTATCCAAAAAAGACACTTTTTGCTAATTTTAAGGACAGTTGCTCTTGCTACTCAAGTTCTTTTCCATACTTTTCCTGTAAAAAATGTTGGTATAGAATCACAATCTTGGAAATACCATTTGCTGGGTGATTTTTAAAGTTAGACTTTGAAAATAATGAGAAACCAGTAGTCGATGCAATTAATAGTTGTATCGAATTGCAGTAGTTAAATCTCGAGGAAAATACATTAAGAATTAATGGTTCAAAATTAATTGCCGGGACGCTAGACAAACGTACAGAGTACAAGCAAACAGCATGGACATATGTGTTTATTGGTTGCATGGGCGATGAAGCATTTGGTTCTATTGGAGTCGAACGTTTGGTGGAAAGTTTCTAGCGAGAGCTTAGTAGGGCATAATATTTAATGATGTTTGTATCTTACCTCATATGCAAAATTTGAAAATTATTAATTTTGGCGATTACCTCATCAAAAACGATGGTACCAAGTATGTTCCCATTGGTTTAAACAATTGCAAGAAACCAAAGTCTGCCATATTTGGTACAGAAACACTAAAGTTTTGGGACACTTCGCGTCACACAAGTTATTTGATTAAATTCTGAACAATTGTTTCGAGAATTCGTGGATTCCCACTATCAACTGTGAATTTAATCACAAAAATAAATAATAATGAAGATATTTTTGAAAACTTCTACAACTTATAATTATCAGTCGCTTACAACATTAGTAAAGACTCACAATTGATATAAAAAAGAAAAATAAAAAAGTAGAGGAAACAAAGATGTTATTTGGTTTTAACAAAGAAAACAGTTTACAAGAACAAGGAAAGCGGTATATTTAATTCGTCCAACAGAATTTTTAATTATGTTAAATGCTTATTGTGGCTATACTTTACATTTAACGAAATTTTGAGTTAACAAAATATATTTTTGGAACCATAAAAACAAAATTATTTGTTTCAAACAATTTGATATTTCCTTGCTCGTATTCAAACGAAATATGAATTGGAGTATAATTAAAGATTCTATGGGTCTCAATAATGGTAGCAAGGGCTATGGGGTTTCAGAATGTAGGAAAAGCTACTCCTACTTGGTTCAAATGAACTGCTGTTGGGAAAAAATGCGGATTGTCTGTCTATTACGTGACAATTGCACATACTTACGGCAATAAGCATTTATTATGTTAGCTTTATGTAGGCGAGGATAATGTAGTAATTATTAGAGTCCGATTATTATATGCAAAATCGACAAGTAAGCCTATCTTATTAGGACTATCTTATTAGCTTTATATTTACTTTCTCTTTATTCTTTATTTTAGCTAGAATAAAGGGATTAATGCATGTTAAGAATGACAAAAAGGATCTTCGTTTTAGTTCCATTTCCATATAACAAGACAGCACTTTCAAAACTAGCTAGAAGTTGAACGATGTTTCCGACATCACACAAGGATGTCACTTGCACATTTCTAGTTTGTTCATTTGACCTTATTTTCACGTACCGAATTTAGCAGTGCACAACTTGGAGAAAACTGGAGAGAAGTCTTTTCGAGTGGTGCGCTTAATCAGTATAGTTTTATAAATGTCAGAAAATAGAATTTTAGAAATAGAAATAATTTAGAAATGTAACATGTTTCCTTTTCAAATTTACAATTTTTATCAATTACGTTCTTCAAGATAGGTTTCATATACTAAACGCTTTTTGCAAGGCAATTATTTTTAAATATTATGAATATAAGTTTCAATCAAAAATATTCATTTTTTCTTAAAACATAAGTTATTTTACCTTTATATACTTTAGCATTGGGCCAATAACAAAATATTTCTGAAATATATATATTTCATATATAATACTGTCATTTGATATGACGTGAAAGACGTGTGATTCTTGGCGCGTGATCTATGCGAGGCAGATATCGCAAGCCGTCCATTAAATGCTATATTTTGCTGAAAGTAAAAAATGTCTGTAACATTTCGATTTGATAAATTGAAGAGACGTGACGGATATGTTTTGGCCATATACATACCGGGTCAGTTTAATTTGAACCGAAGAAAGTAATATTAAAGAATATATTTTAGTTTCAAAACTAAAAACATTTCAGGATTCTAACCGAATGGAATCTCTAATGATTTATTACTTCTTTCATAAAAACAATAATAAACAATCAATTCACACACAACTCACATTATACTTTATTGAGAAATTAATAATAGAACAAACGATTAACACGGGTAGAGAAGGTTTTAAAAAGTAATTTAAGCTAAACCAATCAAAATTAGAAACAATTTTTATTAAGTAAAATTATAATAATACAAAGTAACGTCGTTTTGAACCTTGCGTTATTGCGGTAGTGGTCTCAAGCTTTCACTAAATTTGCTGTTAAGCCTGATTAAACAAAATGTACCATTCAAACCGTCATCGAGTTCAAGTTTTGAACAACTTCTGTAATTCTTTTATACTTTTATGTTGTAACTACCTTATACCGTTATATTTCAAATAATTTGATGGAGACTTGTATTAAAAACATATAGTTTAAGAACAATCATTTTATTCGGTTTTATAACACGATATATCCGTCTCTTTTGACAAGACGTTCTTTAGAAATACAATATTGTTTGGAATCTTAATTTATTTTTCGCTAAACAAGTTGTAATGCCATATTTAATGAAAATGGAAATAATGCATAAAGTATCACAGTTAAAGTCGACCATATTTTTCCAAATAACATATTTCTACATCTGATTAATCGGACAAACAGAAAATATTAGATTACACACTCTCACGTTACCTTGCACCCAAAAAGTTTTAATTGTGTGCTTGGTGCGCAACAGCCAGAATTCTCCATTATGAGTTTTTGGAAACAGATGAACAATTTGTATTGCGAACAGCTTCCGCGAGTACAAGCAGCACACGTACAGAAACGTACGAAAAGTCTTCGTTCAATCGAAAGAAAGTCGTATTGTCAGTTCTAGGATTATGTGTTATGTGCGTACCACCCTATATATATATATATATATTATATAATTATACTTTTCAGCAAATTTATCTTTTCATATCTTTAGTTTTACCGTGTTTAATCAAAGCATGCAATATATCTTGAAATGTTATAAAATAAGTTGCTCTTTTCTGCATTCTTTTAAAGACTTTGTCCCGTCTGTAGTAATAAATTAGTTTATTATACTCAAAGCCAAGTATGTACAAGATTTAATAAAAATATGTGTGTCAGCGCCTAAAAAATATTTCAATAATAAAGAATAAGAAATAATATATTTGGAACACAACTATTAGCCTACAGAAATACTAAATTGAGCAGTGGAACTTCGCCAAGCCAACTATTGATGGCAAGACTGCGAGAGAAACATTAGCAACTCTCAAACAAAGACTAAAAACGAAATTACCAAGTCATACACACACGCAATATGAAATATAAAAAAGAAACACAAAGGAAGAATTATGATGAAAGAATAGAGTGAAACAAAAACATACGGCAGAAGAGTGTGGATTATAAATGAAAAGAGGGAAGGAGAAAATTAGATAAAGGTCATATTTATAATAACATGGTACGCAACAGTTACCATTTAAAGATATTGCCTAGAAAAGAGCAGAAGAAGAAGTAGAAAGTGAAAAATAGGGTTACGTAGAAAGAGAAGAGACACAGAAGAGAAAACCAAGCTATGTGTACAAAAATGTATTCATCAGTATAGTCAAAGTAATACTTCATTTACTGGTCATACGATTCCTGACATAAGTACCAATTTTCACTGAAATTCTGTTATTTTCAAGAAGCGATGCATCTTCAATGATAAATGTGTATTTATTTTGAAAGGAACATGTTTGGTAATCTTTCCTATTCGTTACAAAATAACAGATACCCGACAGAAAAACAAACGTTTCCCTCGTAAATCACGGTACCCTTAAAGGGACGTCAAAAATTACAACGCCGATAAAGCAAAGAAATAAAAAATTAACGATGATCTGTGGAACGTTTACATTGGTAACTTTACAATTTCCGTAATCGATTTATTTCGACTTGCACAGAGAAGTTTTTGCTTTAGCTTCTTTCTGCTCTCGACAAAGGAAGTTTGTAATACAAAACAAATAAATGCACGGCGGCAAGAAATGACAAATTGCTCCTAACCTAAATACAATATGTTCTCCTAAGCTTAACTTTTCACGTGTCAAGACAAGATCTCCAGCGATATGTAGCAAAAGCAAGGAAACAAAGACCGATCATTTTAGATTATTAAGGATTCATTATTTGCCATTGTATTTTGCTTTCTGAAAATATTATATACAAACATTTAGAATAAAAAAAAAATCCAGAATTTATACTTCTTTAAATATACAGTATGTTTGGCGCCCTGTAGTCAATCAATGGTATCTGATTGCGCTATCAGCTCGTTCGCCATGTGCCCGCCTCCTCCTTCCCATATCTGAACATTGTCGGCTGTTACAAGCGACCCTATGGACTACGAACAATCCAGGGAATATTTTACCAGTTTGTTTGTTATTTAAACTTTGACATTTTCCAGTTTTGAAAAGGGATAATAATTGATAATGTCAGAATAAGCTAACGAGGAAATTATATCCAGTGTAATTCCAATAAAACTTTCTTAGTTTGATGGTCCTACTATATTGGAGTAGAATTGCATACGTAATTTTTTTATAATTGAAGATGATGGTTCGGTTGAAAGGGCAACGCTTGCAGTTTTATATTTTGGTTTGAAATCTGTTTGAAAGACTTCAAAATACGGAACTTGTTAGAAGCGATTTCAAGAAAACTAAAAACCGCATGCTAAATATCTCCGTACATACAAGAGAAACAAAGTTACATATGAAAGTCGCTGTTTTCGGCCAATTAAATAATCTACCACGTTTCTTGAAATGTGGGTCGGGCAGATCTTGTTGGTACCATAACCCAATTCTACCTGCCAAAGGTACTGAACATGATAGGTTCAATCAAATGATTTCCCATTATTTTCATTATTACTTCCAGGACTCTTGCAAATAAGCCACCTACAAAATGTTATTCTTCGATCATAATTTTCTAGCCATAAAGTTTGGACAATAAGCAACATGTAGGGATAAAATCTGTGCTGTTTTAAAATTCGCGATGTTTTTGACATGGATACACCAATGTGTGCTTTTATTTCTCGAATTGAAGTGACGGGATTAGCTACTTGTTATTAACTCACATTTCGCCAAATCTCCATCTTCAACGATACGAAAGTTACCGATGTAACAGGTTATTACATTAAAAGCCAAAACTTGCGCAAAATTCTAACAGATAAGAAGGGCTTCGGGGAAAATTATAATTTGAGAAAATTAAACTTTCAAGAATCAATGTTAACGGAGATAAGTTACAGATGGCTAAAATATAAAGAAACCCCATACAGGATTACAGATGTTTCAGAATCCTATATTCCCAAAAGAAAAAGTAACGGATTTCCTTTATAATTATAATTGCACCATCCTGTGAATGTACTAAATAACGTCTTAATTGGAAACAATATTCTGGGCTTATTATATAAAGAAAACAACATAGTTCTTATGAAGCTTAGTTCTATACTTCTCAAATCGGTTCACTTTAATTACTGCTGTTATAGTTAACATTTGCAAGATGTTTTCTTTATGTCGTTATATGTAAATGGATTGAAAATATTTGTAGACTTAAGATTCGATTTTTATCGAAGAAGAATATGGATTAAAAAAAAACAAGAGCTTTCAACAAGTAAACAAGTGAAATTGAGCATAATTTATGAGCAAGTCATACATATTCAATTGTTGACGTGATTTCAGGAAGTAATGATATGGAAGGCGTAATGTGCTGTTACAAAGACGGATCTAATCTTCTGTAAGGTAGAGTATTTCGCTGGAATCCTTTTTTATCTTATTTTGCTTCTTTTCCATATTATTCCAAGTGGTAAACGCCGTATATCGGTGCTTCAGAATCATGGTATATCATTACATTTTTGTATTTAATATTGTATGAGTAGAGGGCCAGGTAAGTTCCTAATGGCGCAGCCTGATTCACTATTTCGTCGTAAGAGCGACTAATCCTAACGTATTACAGGTAACTGACAAGGGAACATCGATAATTGGTACCCGCCAGTTTGAATGAAACTTAGTAAATTTGTAGAAGAACACGGAGTGTAATGCATTAATTATATTATATTATTTGCATATTGCTTTTTAATTTGCGTTAATATGCAAAGTATAAAAAAATACTTTCTACATTCTTTTGTTTTACTAGTATTGAATGATAGCGCTAAGCTATTATCAGGTTACGGAAACACCCCCACTCCCTAAACTTTTTTAATCCAAATATGTGGAAAATGTACGTTAAAAGGATACGGTATAATCTATAATACATACAAATTGTTAGTAAATAATATACAGGGAGCTAGATCTGGACTATAAGGTGAATGGTCACATTCAGCAACGGCAGCTTTTGAAAGTCTTGACTTGTGGACATTGTCATGAAGGAATGACTTTAAATTGTCAAACACGTTATAGTACATTTTGTATAAATTGACGGTATAAGCAGCTGATTTACGCTACAACAGTGACCTTCTTTATAAGAATGCTTAAAACAAATTGTTTCCACCATGAACATGGAAAAGATGCAAGTTGGCGGCAAATAAGTAAAATGAATGAATGGTAGAAGTTGAGAAAAATTATGGTACCTAGAAATTGAATACTGATCACTTCTCTATCACGCTATTGAGCCTTCGTTTGTTGCAATTTCTATTAATAGAAATCCAAGTCTCGTATCTGGCAAACTTCAAAAACTGTCCAAATAGTTACCGACGATATAAATTTTTACGAAGTTTTTTTCCTTACTTACGATAACAACGACTAACGATATATTATTCCGAGGATTCTGTTTCATGACCAAATTTTTATAGGATTCTTTATAATTCGATACGCGTATGAAAACGAGAAAGTTCTTTAAGTAATCGAGGTAGAACAAAACAATCACGCAAGCAGTAAGTTTTTATTAACTGTATTCACGGGTCTTATTACTCTTTGTTTGAACATTGTTGGAAATTTTAATTTTTTTTTATTAGGTTTGGAATTAGTTCGTTTAATATAGGAAAGAACAAGATACAAACTAACTGTAAAAAAAAATAAGAAATTTATATAGAGAAGGCAGAAAAAATAGGAAAAAACCATCAAGTCATTGTTTATTAATGATAAAGACAACGATCCTATTGGCGAGGAAAAAAGAATTATGAAAAGCTGGAAGGCATATTTTTGTGAAATGCTAAATGAAGGAGCGGTTGAAGAGTAGGAATAGATAAAATCAAAGCAGAAAGAAATAATTCAAGCTGCGGAACCAACAACAGATGAGTTCGAGGATGTATTAGAAAAACAAAAGACATAACAAAAACACCAAATATACAAATCGAAACATATAAAAAGAAGATCAAATGGTAAAAAGCTGGGAGTATGTGTATTTTAATACAGGGAGACGAAACAGAATATTGGACGTTGTGTACAAGGTAGTAGGGGACATTAATTAAATTAAAACTGAAAGCAGTAGTATAATCTCAAATAGGCGAATATCAAGCACGTTTTAGGAAGGGCGTAGGAACGACCCACCAAATTTTCAATCTAAAAGACATTTTAACAACTTGCTATGAGTGTAAAATCCGAACTGTCGTCCTGTTCAGAGACTTTAAGAAAGCCTACAATTTAAATAGGAGAAACCAACTGACAACAATTTTGGAGGAATTCAATACCCCGGAAAAATAATAAGGTTGATCAACATAACTGTAAAGAAGACAAATAGCAATATAAGGGTGAACTAAGAAACATCAGAGGATTTTGAAATTAGAACTGGATTCTGAACAGACCTCCCTGTCTTAATCCACCAAACAATCACAGTTCTCTAGCATTTGTCGAAAACCAGACAAAAGACCACACAAATATTAATTGATATAAGTATCTCATCTCCTAACGCATATGCATACTAACGCTAAATCATTGCAGCACACCGATGCTATGTGATTCATAGGACCAACGCAACACCGCGACAACTACGTCGGCGAACATCAAATCATATAAATAAACGGAAGCCTTCCACACTTACCGACTCGACGTCCTGTCATTGCGGTTGCCAACCTGTCGGTAGGGAGCAGGCTCCCGTTAGTGTCGTCTCTAGGTTTGCCGATTATTTCACCATATGAGCTCAGATCATTTGTTGTAGCATTAAAACTGACTGCGTTCAAGTACGATGTTATTATACTAATAGGAATAGTGTCATTGGGATGAAACCAATAAATATAACAAAAACAAGGTACTCGGCGCTGAAATCAGTTGACGATGTGACAACATATGTCGTGTTAGTACCGCTGTCGTGCCGTGATCGTGTCGGTGGATGTGAAAACCCTCAGGGTCAGCATTGTAAGTCGTCGGTTCGCAGTCTAGTCGTCAGTATTGGATCATTTGTCACCAAAAACTTTAAATTTATTTTAAAGCTGTAATAGCAAAAGCACGTTTTGATTGTTTTAAAGTAGAACATGGAATTCTGTTGAATACAAAATGTACAGGGATTCACGAACAGAGCTATTATTTAGCCTGATCAATTATGCTTTTGCACATGATACACCCCAGTACATTTGACCAGTTTTGAGAAAAGCGAATTTATGTATATCTAACAAATTGATTTTCAGGATTTGGCAGCTTCTATGGTTTTCAAGAAGTGTCGCATGTTCATACCTGGTTGGAGACTTAGGAGACATAAATAACTACATTAGAATCGTGTACAAGTCATATATTTGCATAACTTAATGAATACTGCAAAAAGGACATAACGGACTAAGATAAAACTTTTAAGAATGCAAGCGATACAACTGTAATATGAAGTCTTTACAGTGGTGTTCAAGAGTTTCAACAAAAGTTTTTGATTGCTGTGTTTCCCCATGTTTTTTGAACAAAAATTCTATAGACTTGCGTCCTGCTTTAATTAATGGATTGTCCACACTACAAATAAGAATATTTTCTTTTAGTAGCAACATTTTTGCGCCTTTTGCTAATCCTTGGCCACATACTACCCATTACTTTTGCAGTTTTTCTAAATTAGATCTTAAAACTAGAAGGCCACCAACGTGAAGAAAAATTAATACAACTACCAGGCTCAAGCATAATAGCTTCTTCTATACAACACGATAGCAGCTCCTTTCAGACAACACAATTCTTGTTTATTTTGCAAGGACTATGATAGCTGATCAACGCTGCCGATTATTTTATTCTTTTTCTTTACTTTTTTTTTTGCTCTAGAACGAGTGCGTCAGCAAAAAAAAATATCATATAACACTTTTTATTCAGAATTTTGAGACCTATTAAATTATGTTAAAAAAAATATGGCATTGTCATTAAAGAAACTATTATTTTAGTAGCTACTGTGAAATCTGACAACACTAAATATTAATAATTCGTCAATATTTCTTAGGTAAATTATGTCATATAACATTGTCTTTGGAAGTACTAGTTTATCACTTCAAATAAAAAAGTTGCCTTATGCCCGGTTAAAAAATGCATTGAACAACATGAAGTAGTTTATTGTGGTAAAGTGTATCCATCTTCTGTAAAGGAAGTGTTTGCTTTCTGACTGCTTGACAAGCTTTTACCGCAAAATCGACATTACAAATACTCCTAGTGGGTGTTTATTTGCCAATATATACATTAAATCGTTTATAGCTGGCAATGAAACGTGAAATTCTTCCATCTCTGATAAATCAAATAAGAATTATTTATAGTATAACTAGACGTAACACCTCTTAGCACTCATTCACATGATCATGTAAGTGCTATCCCTATATTTATGTAAACTTTGAAAATCCGAGGAATTAACAAATATTTAAAACCGCCTTCAAACAGAATGGTTGAAGTGAATGGAGAAATAATTACAAACCCTCTGTAAACAAAGTACTGAAAGCGGCTTTCACTGCAAGGCGTTTTATTTTCGCGAATGTCGAGGAAGATTATCGACAGGTGTTTAATAATGTTGATTAATTAGTACAACTTTCGGAGAAGATAGTTTAGAAGTCGGGGATCGGGTTATCAAACAGTAAAACGAACGAACGTTTAGAATAACAATACGTATCCCATGGATTTTGATGTATAGTTTTCGAAAATAATGGCATTGTGTATATTTAGGATTATTAGCACTTTTGTTAACCGATGCGTGATATCTTCCTCTCTATATATATATACATAAATGCATCCCAAATGCTATTTGAATTGCCACAAACGTAAACAATTCTGTCAGCATTGCGTTGTCAGATGTTCATTTTGGTCTGGCATCAGTGATTGGCGCCCAAAAATCTATGTAGTATGTGTATGATTGAATTAATGCATTCCGTTGAAAATATTTTCAATAGCCATGACATAATATCACCGAGATAATGTACATTCCTTTGTTGATTGGCAATAGTGCAAACAGTGCAGCATTAATAAACTTATGCGCCAAAATGAATCTTAGATTCAGCCTATATCATGAATTATTAGTTGAAAAAGACGCAAATTCTGTATTTAGCGAATATTTGATAGAAATTTAGGCTCATGCGAAATTAGCACTAAAATTAGTGCAATATTTCGCACATTTGACAACAGACACCAATGAATCGCTTTGTTATAACGTAGCCTAAATTTATCTCTTCATATTAATAATTTCTTTTGCACGAAATGCACGAAATGCACGAAGCACCCATTTAGACAAGCTGCTGTTAATAATAAAACACTAATGAAGGTAAAGCAGTTTTGCATGAAAGGATGGTCTGAAACTAAGAGAGAATATCAACGTGATGGTGGTCTCCTCTTGCTAGGTGATAAGATTAATTGTATCTGACGTGTTAGTATTGCTTTATGATGAGTACACTGGAATTGAAAAGTGTAAATGTATGGATTGTGTAGTGGATTTTTTTAATACAAAAAATAATGACGAAGGTAAGTGTGAGTCTGGAAAAATATCTGGTAAAATTGTGTAATGATGAGTTATATAGTGTAAAGGTTGTGCGACATCTTCAACGGTTTTCCGACCCTTTACTGCTAGACTACGGCCGGGGAATAACTTCAAATTGAATCCACTCTCATAGGCATTGCATAGATAAGTACATACGTAGCATGTGGTGATATTACGAGCGATACCGTCTGTATTATAGAACCAAATTGATATTCATAAGTATAACTGCATAGCTGATTTAATAACTTTAAAGGAAATTTTGAAATTATAAATTTTGTACAACACGATACTTTGTTTTTTTGACACAAAAGATCACAACTCTTAAAATTGTACAAGTTCTCATATTCGTATTGCAAGCTCCTTTTTTGAAGGAAAAAGTTAATTATTACACGTATGTCCGTTACTTATTCATTTATGTCCTGCTGTAAACATTTCGTGTCTACAATTTTGGTAAGCAGTAGTTCGCTCTGTTTTAGTATTCCACAGCTTTAATCTTACAATCTAGGCTCATTGTTTGGGACTACAAGCAATGTTTTCAAAACTGTCTTCTTCACCTTCTGCTGGAGGTTCTACAAATTGTGCTTGGAGTGATTCTTCTAATCGTTCAGATTCCAATCATGTTACACATTTAAAGAGAATATGTTTTCTTGTTAAGCACTCACAACCATATCTTTCAAGGCATTATGCTTTCAATTTCTTGAGACGTCAAAGAAATTCTCGGGATGTTAGGTCGAAATTTTTTAACATATTTAACACATTAACTATATTAATCGCTGCCATTGTGCCAAACTACAAATTTATACTACATTGATATATTATTTCAAGTTGCCGCCTTACGATATATATTGATGTATTACGGTCCCCTATTATATATTTTTTTCGAAAAAAATGTGCACGATCCTTTAGACAATATACACTTGCCGCAATTAAAAATGCACTAACAAAAGTGTTTGCAAAATAATGTTCATTAGAAAAGAGAAAAAGGAAAGTAAATAAGATTCGTCTAGCGTGTCTATGCTCAGGTGTTAAAAGTAATCGCAATATGGATCCCCAAAGCACTATTAGTCCATTAAACCGGTGTTGCACGACCAAGTGTTTCAAAAGAAGTTCTTCTGGGTGCACCTGAACATGCCCTGCGTGCTTTACTTTGCTTTGCAATTCACAGTTTGCAACACCGTAATGTAGCGGAATGATTTACGCGCAGTTTCGGTTATTTGCCAGACCAGAACAAATATAGAGTTCTGATAAAGAAGAAACGCATGTCCTCAAGTAATAATATTTTGAAATGATATTTAGTGAGTAATATTAAGTGAACTGCATCTGATAAATGTTTAAAATATATCGAATTCTTACGAATTGAAGCACATATTTCTCGTACTGATGAAATTTCCATATTTCTAATTTAATTTATTACCTGGGTAAAAGCTTAATATTGTTCATATTTCGGTGTTTCTTGATTTCAATTTTAACAAAAGGCATGCTTTGTTATTCTAACATTTTCTGTATTTTAAAAGCTGCTGACAAAAATTTACACAAAGAATTCCGCAATGTATTGGAAATCGAACGAAAGAAAGAAAACAAACATTGAACGAATGGCCTTTAACAATAATAAATAAAATGCGAACGAAATCTTCAACAATCACAGTGGATACTATAGACTACGATGTGTTTTGCTGAACCTATCGTGATTTCTGGCAGAATAAAATAAAGTCGTTTAAATGTAGTGCCTACACATGGCCCCACTAATTCACGTGGCTGCATATTTAGCGTCTTCGATCTATTTTAATGAATAGGAATGATGCACTTCGAGAACTATAAAACTAATCGAGCTCTAGAAAAATTCTAATGTTACAAGGTTGATTTTAAGTGTTATGTAAAATTACAAAAAAGATATTTTTTGTAATTTTAAAGCTGTAGTTTGAATTATTTTAAAGATTATGTGATCGTAAGTATTTCCAAGCAATATAATTCGTGCAGTATTGTATGTAGATGAAGATATTTTAAGAGGCAGCGAAAACCATAATTTGCAATAAGTTTATTTTTTTTTATAAAAATTTTAATTTGAAGCACCATTACATCTTGTCTATTCATAACTTTTTATACAACATTTCTTATACTGACTAATTTTCAGCCCTCACTATGGGGGCCTTGCTTATTATTGGAAATAAAATTAAATTTAGCTGTTAGGAAGCCGATGAAAATATGGACCTGTGACAAATGACGTTCGATATTTTTTGAAAAAGTACCTTTAGCACCTTTATTTAGCCTTGGAGAGAAAAATTAAAACCAGATTCACCACACAAGGAAATAAACTCACAGTAAATGTTTTCGATCTGTTACGTCATAATTTTTATGTAGCAAGGATTTTCTAAAATCTTGCACGTTATTACTGACATCATAAGCACACATATATTATGTATTTTTTAAATTACATTTTAGGTGTATTTACACCAAAAGCGAAGAAGAACTATGTATAATAACCAAGAAACTGGTTTAGTATGTTGTGTTTTAATAGTTGGTAGTACGACAAAATATTAGACGTTGCCACGCTACATTTTAACCTTGGAAAAGTTCTTGCAAGAACTCATTTACGGTCTTGAACCTACCGATTTTTCGGTATTTCTAGCGATATAGGAAGTGTTCTACCGAAATACCGAAATGTAACCACTTTTTCACGATTTTTAACAATACAAGAAAAATATTCCCATTTTTGTTACCGATGGACGAGACCTAGTAATACCTACTAGTTTCATTAGTTTTTAAACAACTCGCTTACTTCCTTACTACATTTTTATATTGTACTTTCTTTAAAAAAATGCTTCAATTGTTATTAGTAATTGTTATTTTATCTAAAAAATACTTAAGTAAAATCCAAAGAAGGCTATGATATCGAAACTAATAATATTGACAGTTGCTGCATAGTTGTTCATTATCTTTATTGATATTTGAGTGATTGTAAAATTAAGCTTGATAATTGTTGTATAACTGTAAATTAATACATATTGGCTTGTATTGCACTACAAAATGATTCTCTCATAAGTACTTTATTAATAAATATAATTTGAATTAAATTTTGGCGAACACTGTTTTAGGACCTCCTGAATTCAGTGGTGTAGTTATTTTAATAAAAAAATCCCTAATGAAATATTACTATTTTCGAAGTTGAAAAATAATCCTAGTGACTTTTTGATCAACTGTGTATTCAAAAAGAAATTAATCCAAAATGTAGGTTTCAGAGATGGTTCCATTTCAAATGGGTCACACTGTATATATGTACATTAGAAAACGATATATAATATATTTAATGATTCAATATATTATTATATTTATTTTAAATAAATCATGCATAAAGCTACCAAAAAAAATATATTTAAGGGAAATATAATTTTCTTAATAAAAAATTTTATAAATTTGTTTTCTCCGTGTAGCTAAGGTCGCTTTTAAGATATTTTGGCAACGAATAAATAAATTAAATAGAAAATCTTAAACTGCAAATAGCTTTCTTCATTGATTTATTGAGATTTCCAAAATGGACGTTATCCATTTATCATTATCATCATTAACCTATACCTTCACAAATGTAAACAGAATTTATTTAGTTCTAGTTCAAAGACGCTATTAAATCTTTATTTAAACATATTCTAGGAATTCTAACAGCTGATGTGATTTTAGCGAAAAATATAGCCTTTTCAATTATTCCAAATAAAAGGATCTTGTACATTAATCAAATCTTGTAAAATATGCTCTATAAATTATGGCTGCAATATATATACGCCGCACTTAAACCACGGCATTGTAGTATACTATTTCGTTCTATTTTACGTAGCATAAATTAGTTTAATAATTGTTTATACGTTGGCGAAATTTACTATGTTACCAAATTTATTTTCACAACGCAACGTAAAAAATTCTACAAATTTACAAAGTACCACAATATAATTTAGTATCTAATACTCTGTATTCTAATAAAAAAGTATTTCCTATTAAATATAGGATGTTTGTTTTAAATTTAGCGCGTATTTACGTAAATACTTTCCTAAATTTGCCAGTGCGACATAAATTTTCAAATGCTTAAGTAGATGACGCACAAAATGGCGTTACTACGTACAACATACTTGCAATACACACATATACACTGTTTAATTCTATAATCATTCGTGCAGTCATATACAAGATCATTTTACTATGTGTTAAGAGCAATAGACTCTTTGCAATGTTTTCGATTAAATTGGGAAAACAAATAAACAAATGTCATTACTGTACACAGATCTAGTGATAATACAAACAATTTTTCTGAAAAAAAATGAATGAACCTTTGCAGGAACTTTTACCTGGTTATCTGTATGCTTTCAATGGAAGTACTCAAAAAATTTTCTCTCAAGAATTCGTAATGCGTCTTATTTCTATATTTCTACCTGGAACTAGCGAAACTGTTCTGAAAAAATTTTCAAACGTTTTTAAGGTGCAGACAATCATTATTAATTAATTTTACCAAATTTGTAACTCACAAATAAATAAATAGCTTTACTTTGAAACAAGAAGATTTCTACTTATTAATTTCCCCTAAAATAAAAGTACTTCTGTGAAACAAATTGAATTTAGATTCAGTAATACAATTGAAATTTCAAAAAAAATTACACCTTACGACCAAAGCTTTATGGAAACGGGATTCCTCACCAAGAACAGCGTTACACGCCCTCAGCGTTGCAAGTGTAAAGGTTCCTCACCAGCAACAGCGCTATACGTCGTTAGCGTTATGTGGGCGAACCTTGCCCAGGACAGCGCTATACGCCGTCATCGTTATGAGGGTGTATTTGCCCAGGACAAGGCTATACTCCGTCAGCGTTGCAAGTAGGACTTATAAACCCTAGCGGTGGGTGATGTAGCACAAGAGCACTTAACTCTTCTGAATGACGTTCTGCACAAAAAAAGACAAATATATAATAATTTTCTTTTATGCAACGCAAGTAAACCTAATACCTATTAGGTTCTAAATTATATACGAGATGCGGTCCATGTATTTTAAGCCCAACACTAACAGATTGAATGTAGAAGAAAAATGTTTCTATTATTTTTTTTCAATACATTTTAGATCGTTTATCTAACGTTTCAATACCACTATAAGAATATGAAGGCGATTTCTCCTCAGAATGCTCTAAAACTGCGTCATATGTCCCTTCACCACCCATGAGAGTGAAATTCAGGCAAACAATTTCAGTCCAGAAAATGAAGAGTACTGTTGCTTGCTGATTTTTTGCCTTGTGGTGACACAATAAATTCTACGATGTACTTTGAGACCTTAAGAAAACTGCGTCGTGTAATACAAAATAAAACTCGTAGCATCCTGAGTAAGGGGATTGCCTCACGACAATGCCCGTCCCCATATGGCTAATCGAACTCACGAGCTCAAGATCATCACACTGGGAACAACTTGACCAACCTTCACACAAACTCGATCTAGCGCCCTGTGACTACCACATGTTTCTGCATTTGAAGAAGCATCTGTGCGGTCCTCGCTGTTTTTACCTTGATATTCTTAGAGATGGGTTCGTCTTTTCGGTGCCACTCCCTCGTTTCTCTTTTAGACAAAGGATCGTGATATGATTATTTCATCTTCAGCCGCTATTCGGTTAATTTAAGTTTTATGTAAAATTATGTGAGTGACGTAACTATTGATCGAATGGAGTATTAAGTTTTCGGTCCTTACAATATATAATTTGCGTGTAAACATCTTCCTGTAATTGAAAAGCTTTTTTCCATTTTTTAAGGTAAAACGGTGTTGGTAAACAAGTTATTACCTATAAATATGTTGATTTTTTTAACATTGTATAAGGTGTTCTATTTAAGAAAAACTAATCTTGTGTAGCGGAAATTGAACACTTGTGTTCTTAAACATAATTTTATTGTGCAGAACTTGCCTTTTTCTCTAAATTACCCACGGAAAGAATTATCTTCCGCACCTGCACTGGGCGAACATGCATTAACGCATTTTACAAACTTTATAAACTCAAAATAGCTTCAAGGTAATCCTCAAGCAACACCCACAATGAAATTCATATCCCAAAAATCAAACATGAATCCAAGACAGCAGAACATCTGCTGTGGATATACTACTTTACTACATATTTTCGCTGAAACATTTCACTTGTTTAACATATAATTCATATCTGCAATGTAAACCTTTTTGGTTGACTCAGCTTTTACTTTTCAGTGCCTTCCACGAATTCTCAAAGATAAAGAACTGATTTTATTAGACTTCAAACAAGGATCTAACGTAACAGCAAACAAGAACGTTTCAACAAATTTGTTTCCGCATTTTCAGGCGTTTGCTTGTGTGAGGATACTAAAGAAAATACTGACGTTGTGATTTAGTAGTTTTAAATAATGTGGCAGACGTCTAACGTCTGGTAGTAAAACCGGTTTTAACTAGGTTGGGCTAATTTCCAAGCTGAAGGTTTTTAAACATGTTGAAATATGGCTTCTCTCCGTTTATAAAAGTTAGATGCTTTTATGATTGGGAATATAAGTTATAGCGGTATAAATTAGTTAATTTTATACTGTATAAAAATTAAACAAAATTGAATTAAATTTTAATATCAAATTAAACGTTTAGCTATTGATTCTATGACGAGTCAAGGCTTCTTCTCCATCTTAACATATGAATTATTCACATTTTTGTATTAGTTATTATCACTGTTAATAGATTCCAAATTCAAAAGCTATGGTGCATGAATTTTTTTCTGCTGCCATACATAAATTATAATTACTGTATTTTTTTTATTTATTGCTGCCATTTTTACTTATTTTATTGATAGTTTTCTTGATTTTATGTCATCATACTTCATCTTAGGTCATCTTATTCATTTTTATTATAATTGGTCCAGGTGATTCTTTAACAATCATTTTTTGCACATGTCTACATCCACTTTTATTATTTTTCTAATCTAGTTTTTTCCATGCCGAGTTACTTAAATTTTGCTTTTGATAGGTAAGTTATTCAGCGCCCATGATCGGCATCCACACATACTGTCACTAAGGTGCTGTATGAGGCAATCTTCATACTTATTTTTTCCATATAAGTCTTCATTTATAACATGGAAAAGTTATATTACATTTTCTATTTTTAATCGATATCTGTTATTTAATTTAAGTTGTTAGTTAATCTTGTCGTTAGATATGGTCCTAGTTGTTGTTTCGTTACCTTTTACTTGCTAAAAAATCATGTTCACTTTCGCGTTGTAGTCTAGCAATACTCTCTCTTCTAAAGTTTTAAATATTCTTCATTTGTCTGTCTTGAAATTTGTAACTAATGCAATGCAATTGGAATATGTAAAAGCTTTTTCAATTAGCACGTCATAACCTCAGTGCCAAAAGCAAAATTGTTTTAGAATGTGAATGTCAACTATTGATAGCAAATGAGTTTAGGACGTTGTTGTCCGGTTTCTGAAAGTACAGATATCGGCTCCATAGAGTTATAGATTCGATAAACTGCAAAAATTGTTTCTGAAACAGTAGATATTCGATAATGGTTTCATAAGTTATCGAAGCTGTAAGGCTCAAATAACTTATGTGACGTCTGTTATTTAAATTAATTTTTCTTATTAAACTATGAAAACATTGGGGCATCAGCTGAAATATTATATACAATAATTAATACATAAATGTAATCTCGAAACTTTTCTATTCATACAAGTATAAGAGACGATCCAGCTTGATAATTTATACAAGTGGTTCAAGCTGTGGCCTTAAAGTAGCTATTATTTTCTTGTTAAACTCGAGACTTTTTAGAAGATTGCTTTCGCCTGTTTTGTATAATTCTTTCTGCAAAATTTATAGTTTTCAGCATAGTGGTAATTTGCTATATACGAAAACAGAGACCGCATAATTTATAGTTTTTTTTTTTTAACACCAGGATTTAATAATCCTTTTTACATTTCATCATCTTGGAGATTACACATTTTGGGATTACAAATCGCCATTGTTTTATTCATTTTAAATTGCATTACCTTCGAATACTCACCTTACATGATTACAATATTAGTCGTGAGAAGACAAAATGGATATAAGTTTAGTTTACTTTTAAGCTTTCTTTCTTTAAAATTACGATATACATACATACATATATATGTTTTTGCAGCTTATCAATAAGCATTAAATCGTATTCTTTTTTCAATTATCAAAATCAATCAAATTAACGGCATCTGTTTGTTTACTTTCTAAAATTTATAAATAACTTTTTTGACAATATCGAACAGCAATCTAAAAAAATTTGTGAATGTTCGATTTTCTTTTCTTCTGTTCTTTAAATGGACAGAGAACGCTTTATAAACACACTAGTTTTGACCCTGCTGATGTTCACAAAATGACAGAACCCCAATTTGATACGAACAAACGCCAAACACTTCGAAGTTGTCTTGGTGCTCTCATGTTTTACGTTGCCGAACCGATACTTATAAAATGGATAATTTGTAGAATGGTCGCTTAAAAAACGCGGTTTGGACTTATGAAATCTATAATTTTATGGAACCAATAACTATTGAATCTTTAAGAATACTTCCTAGAAACCGGACATGTGTCAAGTTAATATGGACAGCGATTCACCAGCGCTTAGAAATTATTCATATTTACCTGTTTGCTTCATCGGACAATTCGGGAGTTGCGTAAAGTTTATGGTCAACATATTTGGCCAACCTAACAATCTCTTTATCGTTTGATAGATTTCCACAAGCTACACACAAGCACACAGTTATAGATAAGTCAATATTAGTGCGTCAACGAGGTGCTCGATCGGACGTTAATATTCCTCCTATAAATCAAAGTGTAAGAGATGATCTGAACGCGACTGCACGGTACGCAACGAAGTTTCACGAACCGTGGGGTCTTGAGCAGTTGGAAGCTGACACACGTTTTGCAGAAAAGATATTGTTTTCCGGCGAAGCCCATTTCTAGCTCAATGGGTTTGTAAACAGGCACAATTGTAGACTTTTGAGACAATGAAAATCGTCAAGTTACACGGAACTCTCTTTATCCTGAGGATGTCACCGTGCGGTGCGGTTTTTGGGTCCAAAGCGTGATCGTACCCTATTTTTTGTAAGACGATGATGAAAATCGTGTTACTGTGAATAGGGAGCGCTAGAGCAATATGCTAACGAAATATCTTTGGTTTGAACTGAGAAATGTTGACATAAACAATAATTTCTTTCAACAAGACGGTGGAATGTGTCACAAATTTCCTTAAACAATTGTTTCGTTGCAATAGCAATTTTCTGTACGCGTTGTTTCGAAGAATGCTGACGTCAAGTCACCAAGATTATGTGATCTTACTCTGTTGGAGTTTTCCCTATGGGTCCACGATCTGATTTACAAAAATAAGGCAGAAACAATTCCAGATCTTAAATGGAACATTCAAAGCACCATCATGCGATATGTGTGCAAGAGTAGTCGCAAATTGGCTTTTCAGAATGAATTCAGTCAGGCGAAATCTACGAGAGCATGAATGATAATATTTTTAAAACATAATGGCATCGATTGTTCTTATAAATAAAATAAAGATTAAAGGATTATCACATGTAGCTATTATTGTGTGACATTTGAAAATTCTAACGTGCTAATTGAAAAACCCAATATAAATAAATATCGTCCTTCCGGCTTTTGTTCCATCGAAGTTATTGAACATTCATATTCACTTTTTACAACTGTCATCTTTGTACTAACAGTTTATTGGATAAATGTATAAAATACATAAGTAGGTGGAATAATGCCGATTATTGATGAAAGATAATGCACAGTATCTTCCTTTTAAAGTACATTGATTGAGAAGATCATAACTGAAAACCCATATACCCACATTTTTGGATTTCGTCAGGCCCCACATTGTAAAAGCTGGATTTTCGCCATACAAACAGTTAACGAGGGATTGTTATTACCATCATTATTGATGGCATAGATGTGTACTTTCAATCACAGCGACAGGATAGATCTCTTGTAACAGGGTATTAAAATAGTTGGACGCTTTTGATGTACTCTATGATATTTTTTCCTCAATTCAGTGGGTCTTAGGAGAAAGGCCTATTGAATTATTGATGTTGTTTGTAACTTATGGCAACACATTTGCATAGAATGTGTTCTGCGGTCTCAAAACTTCTTGGCACAGCACACAGAATTGATCTTCAGCTAGATGTCTTAGGTTTATATAATCTGTCAATAAGCCTGTCGATATTTTCAGACCTGGTTTGCTAAACGGTTTTTGCCGTTTTTAGTGAGCCTGACATAAATGCTTTCACCTGATTTCGTCCAAGTATGTTTTGCTTATTAGCAAAACATACTTGGACGAAATTATTTGAAAGCACCTATTGGTGCTTATTTCCTAATTCCTTGTGTTGGTAAGGACTTGCATCAATGATTTTCGCTGCTTCTTCAACGTGCTTATCGCTCTTTTTATTTCCGTTGATCCCTTGGTACTTTGAAACCTAAGTAATATAATTTCTGTATATCAATTGCTTAAACAAGTTAGTAAACCTCCTTTTAAGATTTACTGTTATGCAGATATTTTGTGAAAGTTCTTTTAACTAGATAAATATAATCCAGATTTGGATTTTCAAATCTCTTTTTTGTTATGGTTTCAAGCTTCTTTCCTTTCAATATTTACGGCAGTTTAGAAAGCTGTAAAGTTTGAAAACGCAAAGAATACATTCGTAACGTGACAAGTTATTTGATTTGGCTGGCAAGTTGTAAACATTATCGTAGAAACAACGCGGTCACTTCTCTCCGAGATGTCCGAAAGGAGGATAGAGGGCTATCGGTTCGAATGATGAAAGACGCGGTTTATTTACTTTGCGGCCGTTCATCGAGAATTCGACTACGAGAATTTGACAAATTCGTATAAATATAAATAATACCGATGTTTACGTAATGGAACTTATTTCGGTAGATTGGGGTTTATGTTTGTCAGTCAAGTTAATCTAAATTTAGCGAAATTGGATGCAGAACGGAAACAGGTTTTTTTTTTATCGAGGATGTATTTGCCTGCGTTTTTTTATATCAAGTATTTGCTCCAAAATACTCGTATTTTCACATTCATTAAGCCTGACTATGCTGACCTATACAGACAAGGAAAGATTCCCGCTTCTAAAATTCCAATTTGAATGAAACTTGGTAGAAATGAAGAGAGTACCACAGCAAATTTTTATCAGCTGAAATTCTCCTTGGACGGGGGAAACACCCTTTGATAGTTAACGAATTTTCAATTTTCTCAATATAACTAGTCTAATTTTTATTAATAATTATGATGCTAATCTACATTCAAAATAATATCATGTCATACCAATATCACCAATTATTAGCCTATTGACAGTGACCAATTATTAGCCTATTCAATGAATGGGTCATTGAAGAGTCATTTTGTTAAATGGGCAATACGCGTAATTTAAAATTGGTATTGAAGGAAAATACAAGAAGGCATCTTTTGAAGTACTCGTATCAACTTCCTTATGTTGAATGGACGCTGTATTGGGTCTTCAGCTTACTGAATAGAATTTTTTATTCCCTTTTCAAAAATGTAAAAAATGTAAGGTAACGCATGAAATAGAAAATACAAGTAAAATTAATTTTTCATGCAAAATTTATTTTATAAATACTTTGTATGTAGTTTTTTCTAAAATGATTTTTTAGATCCGTATATTTATTCCATCGTAGATTATCTTACATTATTGAAAAGAGAATTAAAGGTTCTTTTCAGTAACATAAGAATCCAATATAACGTCCGTTCAACTTAAGAATATTGTTGTGTATCATCAAAAAAGATGACAAACATTGCCCGCTCAACCAAATCTCCATCTTCAATGATAAGAAAGTTACTCATGCAATCCCACTCAATCTGGGACCCTGTATATGAATTTATTATTATAATTAACATTCTTTCCAATCCAAGAGAAGCGGAATTAAATTACTTTGGGAACAAACATTAAAAGTTGTGTATCACGTGCATGATCCTTTTTTGATTGTAGCTATCTAAGAACTGAAGTAAACTCTATGAATTATACAATCTAGTTATACTTTAGACACTGTGTAGCACTCCTAAATGCATTAGACCTGCAGATTAACCCCAAAATGTATGCAAACAGCTGAAAACATTCAATTAACTAGAGTGTGCGGATTCTATCGAATCATTCGTAGCGGTTGTGAGGATCATGACTTTGCATATATGTATGTATATATATTTGAATAAGGGAATAAGGTTGATTTAAGACGTTTTATCATTAATAGTTTGACGTTATATCAAGGTAAGATGCACTGAAATTCTAGAATAATCACGACTATTGCAGATAAATATTACAAATTTAAAAAATAAAACTATTATACGAGTACAGAATTTAATTAAATACATATGCATGTTATAGAATATGGCCGGGCGCAATAAAACGAAATGAAAAATATATAGAGCACAGAAATACATTATATAGGTAAATAAAATAGCAAACTAATGATTAATGTCCCTATAAAACTTGATGATATTAATTTTCTAAAAATGGCCGAAGATAAATATTGGGGGAATCGAGGAAATTATGAAATTCGATCTAAATGAAGCGAAAGAATTTTAGAACGTCCATTAGTGTCTTCGCTATTAAAGGTATTTTCATTTCAACCAGTGGCAAAAGAATTTAAGGCAGTTTTCTGCGAATCATTTCAAGTATAAGAATATATGTATAATCCAGTGTGTAAACGAGAGATACATTCTAAAATTTTGCAAAAACAACGAAAGAAAAAAAAGATTTTTATCAAAATATTCGCCATTAATATTGTACTTTTGGACGCGTCCAACCCAATTCTCAAAAAATGTTTTCCGTTCTGAACATGTTATCTTCAAATCATAGTTTCTGAAGGTTTCAAAAGATTTTTCAGGTGTTAAAAATTGCTGTCGACGAATTGTTTGTTTAACATTCGGGAACAAAAGATGTCGTTAGCCGATAGATCAGATAAATACGAACAATGACACATTAATTCAATGTATTCCTCCTTCAAATAATCAATTGTTTGATGTGCTGTGCGAAAGCATGATGAAATTCGTTTGCCAAATTCTAAATTAACTACTCCTTTCTCTTAATTTTGTATACAAACTTTAGGAATATATTCACATCATACATTGCCAAACGTGCAGCATCTACGACTACAGCTTGATCGGTTATTTATAATAATAAATCCAATTTCCAATTGTGCAATTCACTTAATACACTAATCAACATCGAGTGCTTTTCACTAATCAAATAATATATCTGCGGTGCTTTCTTTCAGGTTTTTATAAATGTTAATAATAATGCAAGCGGCAGCATCACATTTGAACTTTCCTTAAATATAATGTAGAAGCCTATATTATACTAATGTAACATTTATCATCTTTTCAAATACTTTTACGAAGAGGAAAGACATATTGTTCATAGTTACTTATACATACGTCCTTTTTTAGTATAGGAATTACTTGCATATTTTTTAGGCTATCGGCAAATATTTCAGTTAGACAACGATTGATTATATACGCTACTTCTCTTTAACGTTGATTACTCGTAATGAAACTTACAGCAAGATTATGAATATCGCGACTATCTTTACGTCTTTGAGAGATGCAAGTAACATTGTAACGGATGATGAAAAGATGTTTGCTGGAAACCGTATTTTTTGATAAATTCAGTTTTCGTATAAGGATGGATATTAAGATGTTGTAAATACAAAGACAGGCTGCATCAAGTCCGTATCCAGACGAGGTATATAATGCCTAGTATGGATATGGGAAGAGATCAGGTATGACTTCTTACTGAAAATATATACAGTTTTATTGGATGAATTTTGATAAACGATGGAAGTATATGGACTGCCGTTTTTCAAGATACTATTAGTTCATACTTTGCCAAGAGGAATGGAGGCAGTTACAAGTATTAGGTAGCTTTAAATCTTTGCTAATTGTTTTGTACTCCTGTTGTAAATTGTAGTGTATATTTCCCAAACTATCTGTTTACCATTTGCGCCTGTTTAATATCTTGTTTACATCTACTTCGATTGTTCCGACGTACTACATAATAGAAAAAGTCGCTAATCGAACAGGAACCAACGAAATTGTTTACAGCGAGCTTATGCCACTATTGGATCCAGCACACGTACATATGTGTATTGTATACAATTATTTATAAATGATTCCAGTTTAAGTTAAACTGAGATGAAAAACGGGCCATAAAAATTATTTTACAACCTGCTAATATAAGGAAACAAGATATGGCTGACGGCTGTACAGTGCGCCGGATTAAAAATAGAATCTCCTCGGACGGCTTGCATACATACATATTTGAGCGTAATGAAAAACGGTCTAGACGTGGAGAAAATGCATGTGGGAATAGTTCCATATCATCAAAATGTTTCTGTAGTGAAATTTATTTCATACCGAAATAGATTTTTATGGACCAAAAAAATGCAAAAATTTTGACACATAGTGGATCTTTTTTTTGGTATTTTTATCTATGTGTATATTTAAACGTGTTGCTTATGCTAACGCAGCATCCGCTTTGTTAGAATTAATTAAGGTTAGATGCTAGAAAGTTTGTGTAAAATTATTGAAGTAAATGGAAAAAAGTCAAAATCTCACAAAACTCTTTAGTAAACAGCTCATCTTCAGGCCAGTATCTAAAAATGCTAAAATATAACTTGGGAGCACTAAGTAGATTACTTAACGAATAATTGATTTAAAAAAAAGTAAAATTTGGTGTATATGGAGATGAACACAACATGCCAAAACAACTACCAGTAATACAATGCATGGGGTGATCTGTGCATAGCTCGAGACTCATTAAAGAGTTTTGTTTACTTCTTCATGAATGACTCACACGGAGTCAACATTGACTATTTTTGTTTAAAATTGTTTCCCCGAGTCTTGCCAAAGTGAAAATGTGATATTATTTATAATAATTTATTGGGCCTTATATTACATTAGTTAAAGAGTTGCTTATTTCTATAATAGGCCGATTTTCAAATACAACTTAATCTTAAAAAACAGTTTTTGAAAATACATATTCTGTTGCTAAACTCACTCTTCTTAAAGCGAGGCACACATATCCGCGATCGGAGCGGTTACGGTAACAGCGATGGCGGTGGCGTTGCATATACAAGTAAGAGCTTGTATATTTGTCTCTCGATGTCTAGTGTTTAGAGTGATTTGCGTCGCGTTCTAGTGAACGGTAGCGGTCAGATGTTGCTTACTGCATTTCATCGGTGTGAAACTGTGTGAGCACAAAATCCTAGGTTAGCGAAGGTTTCGATTTTACAGAAGAGTCCATTGAAAATGTAAAAGAAAAATCCCGGTTTGTACGATGTATGCCATCCTCAAACAAAAACTTCAGGATGAAAAGTAAAAATGGAATGAAATCGCAAAATCTTTGGTTCAAATTATTTCTTTTTATTTTTAATTGATTTAATTCGTCCAATTAAAAATTATTTTAAACTAAATTGTATAATTAAATTAAACTAATTTAATTGAAAAAAAATTGCTATGTGAGTACACATACAATGTACATAATACATTTGCTTGGTCCCAACGTTATACAAAAAAAAAATATCTAAAATATCTATTGTCATAACAAAAGTAAGAAAGGGAAAAAGTAAAAGAGTAAGCTTTTTATATCACATTTCCTGTTCTTCATCTTGATTCAAGATTGCAAGAAGCAAAGCTTCTTCTTCCAATACCCAGTTGAACAGCCATAAACACGCTACCGCTACCGCACAAATGTGTTTGATGCGTAAACCGCCAACGCCAGTGACCACTCCGGCCGCTTATATCTGTACTTTGCTTTCGTTACATTGTTTTTCTTGATTATAGCTAGCAAAATAAACGCTTGTTAAGTTCGGAAAATACGCTTATTACATACCCTAGTGCATAGTTCGCGATTGCAAATTGAACCTAGAGTTTTTGCTTTGAGAATTATAGAAGATTTCCCTCTTTTTTCATATCCTACAAGCTCGTTTTGCATCTTCTTACAATATCAAGATACAATGTTTACGCTTTCGTCCCAAACCGATTGAAATCGACGTAGTCTAGGTACGTGAAGGTCTGGATACGATAATGATGTGGGCAGACTGTATTATCCAGAAGCATTCCCAACGTCGTCGTTTATTTAGGATACGTGACAACAGATTGGGAACAGCATTCCCAAATAACTTGCCCATACATCACGAGATTATATTTGCAATTGTGAAATATGATAAACAAATCTTAAAACCATCTCACTTGAGATGGTTGTGTATCTCGACAACGATATATATTTTAGAAAAAAAAAAATATGTGAAGTGTAAATTTTCTAGCGCTGAGGAAGAAATAATGCGGTAATATTACAGGTTGATTTTGAATCTTGACCGTGTTTTGGAAGCACATTTCGCATGTCACTTTGTTTTTACAAATGGAAACTGAGAATCTTTAATAATTTCTTTTTTTTGCTTCATTTAATTTTCAATAAATTTACAGTCAGAGTAACAAGCTATAGGTAATAAGCTAACATCATGGTACAGAATATCTATATGTACGTATCCATTTTTATTTTTCTATTTGTATTGTTAGTTTTCCAAATTTTCTAAATTTTTCTTTTTACCTTAAATTTTTCAACAGCTCCTCATTCCTTATTGCTAAAAATGAATAAAATGTTCTTGTAATTTTCCGAACATGTCGTCATAAATATGAAATTTACATAAAAGAAAATCCCAGAAAAATTCTTATTAATTAATTAAAAAGTATCGCGAGTGTGCAATAATTCTTTGATTTATTCTCAGATTTTATGTAGCAGTTTAAATATGACATATAATGGATTAAACTCTTAAAGTTGCAGAACAACAGCAATTATTCCATAAAATTGCGTAGCTAGATGATGATTTACTGGCTACTTCATATTATTTTCTAACAAAGGAACTTAAGTACATTACACAATCGAAAAGTTTATCAGAAAAGAAGTACACTGCTGAATAACATTTTCATTCTGCTTTATTAATGGAAAAAAATTGATAATTCCATTATATTTCATTATTCGAAATGCGTGGTGTCTGATATTAGCAAGAATTGTTAGAATAATTCAACAGCTCAACTCAATACGATTACGATCGATTTATTTTAGTTTTGCTATCCTGTAATTGGATTTTCTTGTACCTGCAATAGAGTCATTTCCGTTCATTTTTTATTACGTTATTGGAATGTAAAAAGCAAATGCCAAAACGTGGCAAAGAATTTAGTTGTACCATATTGTAAGATAGTTATTCCATGAAGTTTTTTATTGTTAGGTTATGCACTGATAATTGCTATGTATATGTGTATTATCAAATTTTAATTTTTATTTGGAGCATATATAGACTTTGTCGTCGATTCGTCCTGTACCTGGTAGCGTGAGTGTTATTACATTGTAATTACTAAATATAGTACACCCTTAACGCATGTTATAGTACGCCCTTTTACGCCCCACTTGATGTGGGCGTAAAAGGGTCAATAATTAGTTCATAGTTGCTTAAATGTGGCATAGTAGTCTGCTTCTGACAGTTTTCTGATTTACTGAAGGTTTTTCCCGGAAAGCCAATTAATAAAGTGTACATACTAATAAAGAGAAATTAGGAAAATGATACACTGAGAAAAAAGTTGCGTTCGATGAACGCAAAAGGCGTTAGCTCAACATATTTTTAGTGGTGTATATAAGCAACGCAACTGGCGTGTTGATTTAGTACATAAAATTATGTTCACATTTAGTATTGCGTCAACATTGTTTTATGCTGGAGCAACACTATATTTACAGCCACTCTAATGTTCAATTAACTAACGCTCGCCACTTTCCGCGCGTTTCACGAAATTAGCAGACACTAGACAGACTCGTGTTTTGTCGACTCTCGGGGAAACTTGTAGGCAATACGAACCCATTCTCCTGAGACAAATAACTAATGTGTAATATATCTTAAATACGTACACATTAAATTTGAAAGTTAACCGGGCCGATGTGCATGCAAAAGATTGCTTTCCACTTACCTCCGTAGGAGCAAACTATAACATATTTCGTGTTATGTAGCCATGCATAGTCAAACTGCTGCACTACATTATATTTGGTGGAAATAATATAATATTAACGCTAAATTCGTGTTGGATCAAAACAAAATAGTGTTGCTTCAATACAAAACGTGAACACAGAAAGTAGCATTGAATCAGATATAATTAAGTGATAATTTAAACGAATTTTGGCTTAAGTCGACGCAAAAACCGTAACAAATTTTTTTTTGTGCTGAATTAACGCAATCATTTTTCTTGATGTAGTTGACCAGCAAGTGTAATGTAATTTTGCATACATAATCGCATCAGCAATAACCAATAACAAACATTTTAACCTCTACCAAACTAATCAATAACGATAATTGAAACTGCTGCTAGGATAGAAAACAATGAAATCTCATATTTGCTTTAATTCGCTGAAATCAGTAAGACTTTACAAATATAATTAGCTGCGCATAAGAAAGTACATCTTGCATATACTATATTTTTTTAATTTAAATGAATTGTTGTGTGTAGATTAGCTTAGAACTGCTTTAATTGCTTAGAGCTGTATTAATTTGTCGAAAATGATTAAAATTATATTTCTCTTAATTTCTTATTTAAAAGAAATCATCAGTCTGCAAATTATAACCAATCTAGTAAAGATACACACTTTGCCTCATCTTCCACTTTTTGTTTTAGGTTTGTAATTTTTAGCAAATCTTCCGCGCCAACTTTTTATTTTCCCGCTTCTTCTACTTTAATCAACATCAGAGTTCATAAAGAAAATGACACCTCGACATGATAACTAGAAGACGGTAAAATTAATTAGAGAATTATTTGGGAATGTAACAAATAAAGGAATGAAATGGGAAAGAAACGACATCAATTATCTTGACGTTGCTGGAAATTTTTGTGCCTGGGGCAAAGTTATGAAAATGGAAATTTTCCATTCACTAATTAAGTTTCACCAATGCTCCCGATTTCACGTTTGAAATTGTCTTTTATTTCGGAACTTTTCCAAGAAAATCCTCTCATATAATAGGACCGGCGAAATATAGATTAATAAGGGAACTATTGCAGGCTTAAGAAATTTAAAATTCGGAGGTTTTAAATGATTTAGTGTACTGTAAAGCTGGAAAGTACTTCCCAAGAAATTTTTATATTATGAAAGTTATATGCGTGACATATGCGTGAACAATCTGGAAATAAATAATTTGGAATTATTTAATCTTAACACATCAGAAAATGCCTGGAAACAATAACCAAAGAAAAATAATAGTAAAAAAGTTTCTTCATGATATTGAAGGAATCATTAATGAAAAAGCAATGCTAGAAGAACAAAAAAACACATTACCTACGGACATGTTTCTGTCTACCCGGCGTTATCTATGTGGTTTTTACACCACCTTGTCGGCTGAGTGGAGGGACTTAGGTGCTTTAATGAACCTGATAGCTATGCTAACAGTACCATTGCTACTGGTAGACCCACTCATGCAGGGCAAAATGCTGATGCATGAATGGCCGCGGGCGTTAATTTGTAGTTGCAAACCAAGGTGAATACTAAACTAGGTTCTAAGAGTAAATTGCCAAAAGAACAACGCAAGGCTTTTAAAACTGAAGGGCAAGGAACCTCAGGGTAAACCAAGCTGTAGAAAGGGAGGAATGGAGGCAGAAATATCCGAAACCTTCCAAAAACGAGGCTGTCGTGGTATCCAAATTTAAAGTGCAGAGGTTGGTGAAGCAAGGGTAAAAAGGCTGTAATTGGGGCCAACTTCATTAAACAACCAGGAGGACCCACCGCACAGAGAGAAGGTCAAAAGGCTAAAGTTAGACGGCAGCACACCTCCGAGTATACAGAAATCGAAAGGTCAATGGTCGGGAGAATTTCTTTAAAAAATGCGGTGACCTCCATTAAGATAGTTGTAGCATGCGCTGGCTACTCTACAGATGGAGCTCCATACGAAAGCATAGACAACAACATGCAAAACAAATAGTACATGGAAAAATATAAAGGGTATCTCAGACTTGCACACTGCGGTTAAAAATCTCATTAAAATTGCATAAGAAGTTATTAATCAAATACTTTCCAAAGCCTTTTTAAATAATAATACTTGTGTGTTGTGGTTTTGGTAGGTCTGTTACGCGAACCCAGTTCTAGAACCGAAGAGTTGAATTCTCGGAATCGGGTAGTGCACTAGATGGGTTCCTAAAAGAGGCGGTTTCTGGCAGCCCAAATATATGTGTACGGTGAAACTTTATTGTTATGTCTTTGATAGATTGGTAAAGTGAAGACAAGCGTAACATCTAAAAATATACTGGAGCAATGCATAGGTTAGAGTTTCCATAATGTTTACTGCAGCGCATGCAACCTTTATAACTGTAATGCTGAGAATACCACTCCTTTGATGTTTGACATTTGCTTTCAGTATTGTCGTATCATCCGCGAAGTTTATGACGATTCCGGACTTGACGTAATGATGAACGTCATTTATATATGATAGTAGTAAAAAACAGTATTTATTCCATTCACGACTACATAAAAGGGTATTTTCTTCAAAAAGGAGGTTGACGTTTCCCTTATGCCCAGAGCATACAGTTTATCTTTTACCAATGTTACATCGACTATACTAAAAAAATAAGCCAACGACATTCCTTCCTGTCCTGTATATACTGTGCGAATTTAAATGTTGCCGTTTTCATGTATCATGTTGAATTCACGTAAATAGCGTCATATTTCCCTCACAATCAATCATTCAAAGATCTTGGAGAAGACGCTCAGTATTGATAATGTCTGTAGTTCTCGACGTTCTCGTACATTCTTATGGATCGAAATAACAGGGACATATTTAAGTGTGTCCGGAAATTCTTTCAACTTCTTTCAATTATTAAGTTAATGACGTAGGTCAGGTTTTATAATTTCTGAATAAGCACTTTTTAGAACATTATTGTTAATACTATCGTAACCACATGATTGCTTATTCTTTAAAGAAGCAATTGCCCTTGGTACCACTGATTTACAAGTTGTACAGTTTTTAGACATACTGCCATTAGAATGCTTATTTAATTTGTCGTAATAATACTAACAAAATGGACAACTATTCGCTACTTTACTGGTATGGTGTCCTCAATTTCACCGCCATTTAATCCATTATGACAAGGCGATTACTATTGTTAGTTTTTCCTAATTGTTTATCCATATGTTGCCATATTGTTTCTGACTTATCTGAACTCATAGTCAGATTCATATTGAACTATTCTTTTTTTTTTCGCTGAAATGACCCGTTGCTTGTGTAGTTTATTTCTTCTAAAGATTGATCTTTATATGTCTGATCATCTGTTACCTGGACAATTTGAATCATAATTTTTAGTTATTTACTCGAATCTCTGACCGTTTCATTTATCCAATAAGGTTCACCATTACACACTAGTGCCTTCCACTAGAGATCTTACACGGACGTGAAATGTTGAATAGGTATGCAAACTGACTGACATATTGTACTCACATCACCTGCTTTTACAAAATCCTATCATGTACTTCCCAATCTAGCTTTAAAAAAGTTTAGATTTTCTTGGGTAATCTTTCGTGTGAGACACATTTCCTAGATATGTATGACAAGTTCTCTAAAAACAGTGATCTGCTGGTGATGTAAACGTTGAAACGCATTAAAAAAAATAAATTACATAATCAAACATGGCATTAAATTAGATGGCTTTCTTATATGTTTGCCAATAAAGAATTTCGACAAATTATGTCAATTGTCTCAAAAACTAAGATAGGTGTAGGGACTATTAAAGAAAATTAATATGAATTGAAAACTAATGAAATACAGCTAGTTATATTTAAGAAACCAAATTTGCATCGTATACTGCGGAAACTGATCACCTCGTATACTTAAGTATAATTTTATGTTGTGCAGCACTTGTCTCCGAATATTTTTCATTTGAACATCTCTATAAATTACTCAACGAAAGAATTACCTTCTATCCACGCACAATATGGAAACGTCGTATACATATTAATGTTATGTTCAAGATTTTCATAAAATAAAATCGTTACCGTTAAATTGTGTGTAACCGGCTCAAAATATTTTTAATTATAAATTGGAACGCCAATATTTACGCATATTTTGCGTCTAAATTACTTGGGATACGTACCGCCATCTTATTTTCAAATTTCGCGTAAACAAACCTTTCCCTTACTCATGATATATGCGTATGTATAGGTAGCATAAAATTATAAAGCTGTCTAATGCGCTTGTTATTTTGTCAAAATTCTATGAAATACGTGTTTTGATCTTTATGTTTTAAGTTTCATGTGCGTATAGGCGTTGACAATTGTTTATATCATAAATATCGAACTGAAGGATTACACAGAAGTTCTTAAATCGAAGAAGCTGTAGAAGATTCCTTAAATCCTTTGTATTCGGTAACGATTTAAAAATATACAGCTTTAGCCAAAAAAACAGAGCGCCTGCAGATTTTCGCAAACGTATAAAGTACTCGTTTTAATATAAGTGAAACCTGTCACTGTGCGAATTACTCTAATATGATAGTCAGATGTTTATCTGAAGAACCAAATAAAATCGACAATAATTAACTAACAAATTAAAACCAGATTCGCAAATGTGTCGTTTCAATATTTAGTACTACTCGCTCTTCAATTGCGAACGGGCTGTTAAATCAAACACTAGCAAAGAGTGAGCGTTTTTCTACAAATATTTACAAGTAGAGTGTCAAAAAGGTGACAGTTATGTGCGGGGGTACAGGAACTCCCAAACTAAAATTGTTCAAATGTTAAAGTGTACATGCCATAAATAGGTAAGACAGAAAGAGGACGTCTCAAAATAACAGCTGGATGGGATTTCTCTTCGGGAACGAAACTTTTTTGCAGCTATCTGCAGGAATTGGTGCAAATTTTAGCTTGATCGGTTAGAAGACGTTTTAATAATGTAGAGTTAAAAGATTGTATAGTCAAAAGAAAGTCGTTATTGTCTGAGATCATCCAACATTAAGAAGATATTCCTTTCAAACTGCTATCTTCATGATGATGCTAATTTTAAAGGAAAACCATTACCTTTGATAAACGGAAAACATCCGTAGTTCCTTTCTCAGTTTTAGGTAACGAGAGAACGAAGAGCTAACGACGAATTTCATAAGGATTGCGTCGTGCGCCGCTGTAAAAGTAATACTTTGTTTCGATTCAATAAAAAAGGGATGTTTCTAGATGCATGCTGCTTGTACTCCTTAAATTGTTCGCAATACAACTTAGCAATGACGATTTGACCCGTTTTCAAAAGCTCACAGTAGACAATTTCGCCTGCTGTTTGGCAGTCTGATATATAAAAAAACCGCAGGAACTTATTTGTAGTAGTCTAATTTATTGGATTCTCCTTGCGATTATTGCTTGATAAAGACAAAAGTTATTGTCGAAACATCGTACGTAGAAGCAAATACATAAATTAGATTAAAACTGCTCAACATTTTCCCGTTTTATTCGTTGATTTATTGCAACATTTTTTTAGAGAAGCTTTTGATAAACATTCTTTTAGAAGAAGAAATTAAAGAGAGAACACACGAAAATAGATCCCATATTCTGGATAAGCCTGTCTAATTTCCATACATAAATTCAATCGAGGATCTATGGCAATTTGCAAAAACTCAACGAAAGAATCACTAACACTCTTTAAAAACACTACTTGAGGCCGAAATGAAAGATCCGCGGAAAATTATTTCTCCAATGCATTGCGAAGTATTGGTGTGTACAATCTCTAAACATAATGTATGTAATGTGATACAAGCATTATGGGAAGATCGTACCGATGTCAATAAAAAGGTAGGATTTTTTAATTTAGCCATAATCGTCATTATATTTCAATAAAGTACTAAACTTTGCAAAGTTTAAGGTGCTTCACTTTATTGCGCTGAGCTGTATAGAGGAAATGCAAGGAAAACTAAGTTTAGATCTGGTATATGTGAAAGTTACATCGCGCTAGAGTACCTTTTATTCATTCTGTTTTCTTTATTATATATGTTTTCTATTTATTTTGCTATAGATAGATGTAATGGAATTGCTTATCGACTTGAACCGCAGTTTCGAGAGGTTCAATATTTGAGTTCGTTTAAAAATAGGTAGAAATGTCCACACCATCTTTTTAGCTTTAAGTTGTAATTTGATAACATATCATTGCAATAAATTATTCATTGTTTTATTGCCGTTGTATTACCGACAGATAAAAGTATTTGAAATATTAAGATTAAAATTAACGCGGAGAACAATAAGCGTAGTATCGACTAAGGCTAAATTAATTATAAAATACTTTGCTGCTGTTACGGTAAGAAAATAATATTTTATTACGAATGCAGAAGGTCTACTAAACTAAAGATAATTGATGATTTGGCTTATTCCTTGTGTAATGTTAATTGGGCCTCTTACATTATTCAGAAATGTTTTAAAAATATTCAAATATGTGGCTGAAGATACAACTTAACATAATTTAAGTGATATATAATGCTTCTCTTCGAAACTCGTTACAACCCCGTTAATACGCATCGTTAATGGTGATGTGGGATTCCTTCGACCCGCTTCGTTAATGGTGATGTTAATAGTGTATACGAGGGTAGTCTAAAAAGTTTCAAACTTCACCATGAAGATGGAGTTACTCGCTTAAAATATTAGTAGTATAATTGCGCATGCGTTGAAAGACACTTTGGAAAATTTCGGTCATGTTGGATGCTCAGTGTCCTTTAACAATTATTTATATAAGTCGATATTAGTGTTTCTGCAAAAATCGAGAAAATCAAATGTTGAGCCGTCAGTCACCTAAGCAAATTAAAGCCGAAATGGGCATTGTTTACAAAGACCCTGCACTATTATTTGCCGCACTGAATTTTTAGGAATTATATGTGGTATCAGTGTGGTTGATGATGAACGTTGAGGTCGGCTAAAAACTTCAACCACTACCAAAACATCGGAAAAGTTTACCAAACGGTGTTACACGATCGTCGAGTTAAGGTGAGTAAAATAGAAGAGATTGCGAGCATATCGACAAAAGGTGTTTAATTTGGACATGAGAAAGCTAACCGAACATTGGATGACTTGGCTTGGCTTACTTCTTCGGGACCAAAAACGCATTGTCGCAAGTTCGGAGTTTTGGTGTTGATGAAAAACTGTAGATGAAACTTGAATATATGAAGCAGTGGATTGCGAAGGGTGAATCGACTTCGGAAAAGCGAAGACTATTCCACATGACGGAAAAGTGATGGCAGCTGTTTTTTTGGAATATGGAGTTAATCCACTACCTTGAAAAAGAAAACGCAATATTGGAGGCACACTACGCATCTTTACTTGACAAGTTAAAGGCGGACATTGCGGAAAAACGGCGGCATTTGACATAAAACAGTTTTCTTTCACCAAGACTACTTCATCGGTAGTTACTATAGAAAAACAAGTAAAGATTTTTTACAAGTTTGTCCTATGAAAACTTGACTACATCTAATTAGACGAAGAACAATTAATAAAACAATATCCGGAAATATATTTTATTGTTATTGAACGCCTACAGTTATTGTCATCTATCTAGATCTGTTGTAACAGCACCCATATCGTGTGTTAGAATGGTTGAGGACTTTGGTGAACCGTAATACCAGAATGTTCAACCTTCAGTTTGAGGTTGAGGTGTTGTTTTCATTTGTGGCTAAATACAACACATTTGCAGAGAATGTGTTCTGCCATCTTCAAATCTTTTTAGCATAAACGGCAGAGACGATCTTCAGTTCGCTTCAGTATTTACAAGTGATAGTTTAGGGCTACATGACTTATCAGTACTATTCTGAAATCCTTTTTAGTGCCTTTGGCGAGTATGATACGAATGTTTTTGCCTATTTTTGTCATAGAACTTCATGCCAGTGCGACCGCTTTTGATTTTCTTCCCATTTCCTGATTTGCTGTTTTCGGTGGTTCTTCTAGAGATTCTTATATGTGTTTGGACTAACAAAAGGCATGTTAGTTCAGCTTATAAACATTTTCATTCCTCTCATCCTTTGGTGGCTTGGAATCCACTATATAAAAGGACTTTACGTCCCAACTGCTTTAGATTTTGTTAATATTCGTTTGTCTGATCAAATTTCCATATGTAGGCTTTATTGGCCTTTCGTGGTATCTGACTAACTGTGAAAATGTGTTTCAAACAAAAATCTCTGTTTCGAATATACTAGTCTGAGGTCACCACTATATGCGATGCAATACACAATATTAATTATAATACTATCATTACCCATAACGACTAAATATACAAACAATCCCTTAAAAACACAGACTATCCTGAAAAGACGAAGAAAACGCAATGATGGAGTTATAAATAGATATCACAACATAAACAGACTATCTACTGGGCACAAGCACTGCCGGAAAATAAAAATAAAAACTGTAATATACTTAGATTTTATTGCTAACTGCAGCTTTTGGTTCAGAATTTGCTTCCTAGTTTATAACCTCTGATTTATCCTCTTTCTTTTTATGAAACCAAAAAAGATTTTATTACAGCACCCTATTTCTAAAAACCAACGTATAACCGACTAAAATATTATAAAGTCTCCTACGTGTACCAAGAAATAACCCCCTATATATAAGATCGTAAAACATATGATGTCGTAAAAAAGCCCTAAATTCTGCTGAAATATGGAAAAAGACCGAAGGGATTATAATTTGCATACTTACCTGATATCTTTGCTTGCCGATCTACACTTGTTGCACTCCATCTTCCTGCGTTTAACGATCTAAGATGGACGTGATCTAAATAAATTGATTTTTTTTTATTTAATCTCGTTATATCGCAAATTTTCTTCGTTTTGCCTCGTACACCTTCTACATATGTACATGAAGAGCGTCGTTTATTCGATTTTCTCTGCATCTGTCAAACTACAGTTTTATATTTGTTCCTCCAATTAAAACAATCATTAGCTGCCGTGCTTTTGAAACTTTTTCGTATGAAGGTTTCAGATGTTTTACGTCGATATGTATTCTTGTTGGAAAAATGATCTATTTGGAGTCTGATTACGTCTTGGAAGTGAAAGTTGCAAGGAAATTTGTTTAGTGTATATGTTCCTCCGTGCTATTTATGAAATACACAGAATTGTTATTGTGTCTTATGACGCAAAATCCACGTATGAATATCTATTTTTAAATATTTGTTAAGTAGTTTATTACAATTTATGGTAAAAAAAAATTATTAACGTATACCTATGCTTTCTATAGTAATAGTAAAGGTGCTATAGAAGAAACTATTTGCAAATTCAATTGCCCCACCCAGTACATGAACAATTTAAATTATGTAAATTCAAAAGTATGCAATCTTAAAAATAAACAAACAAAACGTGTAACTTAAAAATATGCAAATGCTAAATTATGCAAATTTTAAGCTACAATTATGTCTATTTCCATGCCTTCATAACAACTTAATTGAACTGTATTGTTTAACATTATGATTATTTTCAAGCATATGAAGAACAACACTAGACTTATGTAACCTGAATTTGAGATGATTCAAATGCTCTTTCCACCTAACCGTGATTGATTTTTTTGCTTACCCAATATATACTTGATCTTCACATGAAATTTTGTATTCCTGATTTATCCATGTTATCTGTTAGATCTTTAGCTAACTTTACCTAACTAACTAATTTTAGAATTTGCTAAAAGGTTTTTGAGGTTATTGTTTGAAGAAAATAGTTACTTACGAACCGAGTGCGTAAAAATACATTTCACAAAAGCAGCGGCACAACAAATGCCGAGACTAAAGTCAACTAAATTTGAATATTTTGTGATATAGTTAGGCTATATATGTATGTAGGTTAAATGGCATGCACGCAGGTCTCGTCAAGCTTAACTCCATTTAAGAAAACATCGTAACACCGGTAAACATTTGATAAGGTTGCAAATAAAAAAGTGGTTCCTTTCTCTCATAAATTCCTTTTAGTCAAATATCAAAATGACTGAATTGTAGTTAAACTGAACATCAATTCAAAATTAATAAACGTGTAGATAAAATTAGTTACGGACAAAACACAAATATTTTAAAAAGGAACCTCGGACTTATGATTATGTGCTTATGAGCACGAAGGCGGTCGCAATATTTAATTTATTAAAAGAATTTGTGGGAAAGAGGATCTACTTTTAATTTACAGCCTTATGATGATTAACTCAAACAGAGTCACACTTATTATAAAAAATTGCCAATTATTGCAGTTTCCAGAATGTTTAATGGATTCCCATCGGACATCCGGATTTCGATTGGTGTTTGAGTCTTTAAGCGTAATTTAAAACAATATCTAATAGCGCAAATCTGTTACAACTGGTAGGAATATGAATTGACTGACATGTACTATTGAACTAAAATATTTTTAATAATCTGACACTTCCGGTTATTTCGGAAGTTGCTATCAATTTTATTGTTTTAAGTAGAGCACCTTATATATTATTACATTTTTGAATTCCTAATTCAATCTTAAGCTTTGCTTGATAAAACAACTATGTCGCTATTTATAACCATATTTGAAATATTTGGATTATTTTAATATTTTTTTGAATTATTGACAGTATAGGGTAGTGCTAGAATCCGTATAAACGTTTCGAAAATATTATACAGTGTGTCCGACAATTACGCTTAAATTTACATATGTAAAAAGTGTCAAAACAATATTTTTTTTAAATGTAACTACCTATTCTTCTCTTTCTTATCAAATTGATCTTATAAAAGAAACAAAAAAAATGTCATATCTACTACGCATTGAAGATTGATACAATCTTCTGTAGCAATGAGAATGTAGCTTATGTAGTCTTTTAAAACTTCGTCATATTCTGGCGATATCCCAGCTACTCATGAATTTTTTCATTATAAAAATGTGGGGATTTGAATTGTTCCAGTAATGAGAATAGTGCTTGTTTGGCAGTACATTTCTTGCAAATTTGTCTTTGTTCGTCCAGAATATTGTCCAAAAATAGTTCGTGCTATTGGAATGATATTAAATTAAATTCGTACGAAATATTTTTGAATTATCGCCTTGACCGATCACTTTGATATTACTTTATCGCATTCTCCATAAATAATAGATAAACTTAAATAATCTCTTTCGTAAAATTTAAACGTACTGGCATTGTTTAAAATGGAAAACTAAGTAACATTTCATCAGTTCTGGATTGTTTCGTAATGGTTATGACTAACTTAGATATACAAAAGTTGAATGATACTCTAAAAAACTACGCAAGCTACATTCTTCAATGTGGATCGATGCAGTTCCCAGTGAGACAGCTTGTATATGGAAATTCAATCTGGTTTTCCTTGTTTTATTTTATAAACTAACTTCTTCTAAACATTGTTATTTATATATGTCTTATTTAACGTTCTCCAACTGTTTCTTGGAATAGCCTAGGGATCAACAAAAAACTGTATTATACTGTATTATGCTGCTGGTTTGGCTGGACTTTGTTTTCTGTTACGAGGATCTTTTATTACTAATTGTAAGGGTACCTGGGGTAGCCCAAATACATAGCGATGCCAGAAAGCTCAATTTCTCAACTCGAACTGCATGGGTGCGCCTGAGAAAAGGGTTCAATCGATATATTATGGTAAGAGGCACGCATTCAAAAACGAGCGAAAGAAAGATTGTTACGCGGATGTAACTTGTACTTCCTTATCGTAGCGGGTTAGTTCGTGAATAGTACAATAGATAGCAACAAATAATGAACTAACTATTAGTATAGTTTGCAGTTATTACCACCCAGTAATAATTCAATTGTATATCTATTTATCGGTAGCAAGTTTAATATTCCCCTAATTTAATATTTGTCGGACAGAAAGCAGAGGTGGTGACTTATGTTTGATTTTCTATTTATAAACCATATATTACATTAGACGCATAAAAATTACTTATTTAACATTACGAAAACTAACATCTAAAAAAAGAACGATTTGCTTTTTTCAGTTTCCGATACCCAGAAGCCATGTGTTCTGACATTTCTAACAAGCATAAATAAAATTTTATGATTTCGTATAGATTTTTACCGCAGCTTATGTTTCAAACGTCTAATTTTCCCTTCAAATTACGTATCCATAATCGATTTTATGCTTTTCTAAATATCCGCTCGCACTTCAAGAAAAAAGGGGTCTTTAACAAACATTTTATTGCGGAATAAAATTCTATACGGACGAATTATGCATAACATAAATTTTCCAGAAAGCGAGAGGATTAGTAGATTGAAAATTAAGAACGTCGTTGCAAGAAGATCGTAAGACAGCATTTAGCGGGTAATTCATAATGGGCGACAGATCGTTAAATCTATTGCCACAACGTCATCATGGCATGTATCGGATGCTCTGTAGACATGTTTACATTTATAAATACAGAATCTCTCGAAATAATGATGGATATTTTCTGGGTTCTTCTTCACTCTGTTACGTATGTATGCTTTGAAGGTGGAATATTGTTGGTTTGCATGTTTTTCGCTAGTAAAGAGAGAATAATGTACTTCTTAGTGGAACTGTAAGTCAATAGAAAACTATGTCATTGTCAATTAATGTATAGCAGAAACTATACATACTAAGGATGTTAATTTGTACTAGTTAGTAAATGCATATGAAAGATAAACGTTGTTTACAAGGACACAGCACCATCATTTGCAATAGTGAAGTTTTGAATAGTTGAATAGTCGTGGCGATAAAATCGGAAAAGTTCATCAAATGGTGCTAGGCGACTGTCAAATTAAGGTTAGAAAGATAGCAGATGCGGTGGACATCGCAAAGAGACGTGTTTGTCGCCCCGTGGCGTGTTGCGTGCCGCGCCTACTCAATCATGACGACATTAAGCGAGTTTTGGCGTCTATTAGTAACAGTAAATGGAACCGTGATACACCAGTATATCTGAAGTCAAAGCACAGTCGCAACAGTGGACTATGAAGGGAGAATCGGCTCCTTAAAAAGGCAAAGACTATTTTATCGTTCATGAAAATGATGGCGACTCTTTCTTGGGATAGTCATGGAATTGTGTTAATTGTGTTAATTGTGCTAAGCTTGAAAAGGGACCATTAGTTCACAAGAACAAATTGCGGAAAACGATCGAATTGGAAGAAAAAGGTTTTGTTTCACCAAGGCAACACATCGTCCTACACTTAAGTGGTCGCCAGAGCTAAAATTCACGAATTAGAGTTCGAATTGGGCTTGTGACCAGCGACTTTTTTTTGTTTCCTACGCTCAAAGTTTTGCTCGGAAGATCTTCATCGAATGAGGAGGCCACCACAACCGTAAAAGCCTATTTTGCACAACAAGATGCCAACCACTACTTGAGTGGATTAAAAAGATGATAGCACCTCTGGGAAAAGTGTATAGACTTACAAGGAGATATATTGAAAAATAAAACTTTGGAAAAGAAGTACTTGTTTTTATGTTACGCTGGAAACTATTTGTCTTTTTACCCTCGTACACATTTTCCATTTAATTGTAAAATACTAATTTAACTAATTAGGCACTATTTTCTCATGCATTTACAAGTTTTATTCTAATATTTGACAAAACCCTTATCGAATTTTAGCGAATATTCTATTTGCATATTCAAGTTGAATTAAACACTAAAGCATAATTCCTGTAATTTTAGAACTTTGGTAATCAATACAACCCGTGCAAACAACTGCATTTAGGTCCAGTATGTTACAATCACCGAACTGAGCGAATTGTTAATTTGGTAATATTGGTATTAAATGAAACAGCGTGGTACTCTACTGGTAACCGTCGGAGATAATAATTCCATTACGGTAGTTTAGAGAGGGCTGTTAGTATGTAAATGTGCTCATTCCACGGAAGTGAACGCTTCGAATTGGAGCAAGTCTTGGTAGAAAACTTCTATAAATATAGAAATGCGTTTGTCACTAATGTATCTTTATATGCAATACGTACTACTGGATACGATTTTAAAACTTTGTTAATTAATTCAAATTACTTCATAGCTTCCAATTTTCGCTAGGTTTAGTTAGTTCCAGCAGAAATACTTCGTATTTTCATTAGTAATTGCCTTCCAAGAACGAATACTGATGATTTTAGGGTTGTTACATTCTCCTTACAAGTTCTTTATGGAATAATGGTAAACCGTGGGATGAAGTTGATCAAAAAATTACGATTTTTTCAAATAACAATAATGGATTTATTGTTTTTTTTTTTTTATGTGGCTCTTTTGGAGACCACAAAAGGGGTTAATACCAATAAAGGACCATGTTCGCTGCTTCTTTGGTCAGCTTATATATCTTTGTATGCCTTTCGATCCCTGAGTTGCTGGAACCCACCGCAAAATGACGTAGTTTTGCATTCCAATTGCCTTAGATGTATGTACACATACGTGTATCACTACAAAATTGTATAGCCCTTAATAGCCTTTAGAACTGCCTGACTGTCGCTGAATGTACTTATAGTTGCGTATCTGTTTCTCGAAATTCTTTTTGGCACATATGTTTAAAACAGAGATCTCTGCTTGAAATATGTTGGCCTGGAGCCTTGTAGGCATTTTTAGGTGGTAGTTAGGCCAACTAAAGCCTATACCTGTTCCAACACCATCTATTCTCGAGCTGTCCGTCTACCAAGCAAGGGTACCTCTTTTGCTTTAAGGATCACAAGGATACTTAACCATTACGGCTTTCAATAATCACCTTATAAGGCTGATCAAAATTGTATTGCATAGGGATTGAGTCCTTTGCAAATATGCATTAGATAATTTATATTGGGATCTTCTTTGATTTTGAGATGCCCTCTAAGATTCCTGGACTTCCAGCGCGGTGGAGCAGGTACGTGATGTTCTGAGTTGTTTTTGGATACCTAGCTAAAGCAACTAATTACCGCAAGAGTTATAATGTTCAGCATCGGAAAGAATAAAGCTTCAATTAGCCACAGAGAAGACATAATTGACTTAAATAGATGTGAACAAGTTTTGAATTATTTAACATTGTAACAATCTAAAGTCTGAATATTTTTATTTGCCACTTATACTTATACACGATAATAAAATTTTGAAATTTGTACGCAAATGTAGAAACAAAATCCGGAAAAAAAATGTAAAGAGGATGTGTTCGTCTTTAACATTACACGTTTGCCCACTTTGAAAACGAATTTTAATAATTTATATATAACTTTTAAAAGATTTTTTCCCCTAGAAGGCATAAAAACTCAAATAAACAAAACACTGGAAATTTAATAATTTATGGAAAATTTCCGGTTTACATTTAACTGGCAAACCCCGGAATTACACTTGTTCACCAGTCGCGTATATTGTTGTAAATAGAAAGCAGTGGATTGTTTATGCATTGTCACTGTACGCATTAAAAAATGCGAAATACCCGGTTTGATCGACTTCACCCAGGTTTACGGTAACTGATTAATAAATAACTTCTCAAACTTCTTGCCAATTCAATTATGTATTTCTTCGGGAATCGAAGGATTAATTGAACATTTGAATTGTTTTTTCTTCCGATTTTAAGATTCCTCGAAACTAAATTTTCACTTTCGTCAGGTTAACGATTTCTTCGTGGAAGTACTTTTTTCAAGAAAGTCTCTCCAACACCTTTCTAGACTTGTTTACATTGTATAAACCCTTGGTTGATTATGTAAATTGCAGGTTTTTATGTCGAAGTATCCTTAGGAACTACATTGGAATTCGAATAAAACAGAAAGCTGACTAAAATTGTAATTAGCCGTGTCGCGTTGAAAATGTATGAGTATGGTTAATTAAAACTTCTTCTACCGTTATTAATTCTTCAATTTGTTGGAAATCTTGTTTTAAGGTTTAATTTCGAATTTTATTATTTAACATCAAGTTTGTTGGAGCCATTAGTTAGTTGAAATATTTCTTCAGAATTAACTTTAATGTTTTCTTTTTTAATTTCCTACAGATAATATATGACGAGACATTTTTTCTGAAGATCGTTTTTAGTGTTTATAAGTTTATGATACAGCGCATTTAGTGCAAAATGTATATTGGGTTGCCTACAAACTGTCCACCATCAAATTGCTTTGAGACTGTTTAAATTTGAATCTTTCACATACACACACTTGTTTCAGCAATTTTCTGTATTTTCTCTTGGATTTACTCCTCTGTTACAAGAGAGAATGGGGCATGGTTATAAGAGGTCATCTACTGTAGGAAATCAGCATATTTACATAGTAAAAAAATTATAAATCTGTATTGGTATAAACCAACAATCGAAGAAAATATTTCCTGAACTATCGTTTATCGAACAATTCGAGAATCTAAGGAAGATATACTTTGTCAGAATCTATTGAAAAGAAGTCGGCTACGACAATTAGCTGCAACGAAGGCTCAAGAAGGGCTCGAGTATAGGAAATGATAAATGTGCAAAATACATCCAAGTTCAACTTCGATTTCCCATACATCAAACATGCCTCAAACTAGTCCTATTAAAACTTTTTGGGCGTTATTGACCGAGAAAATTGACGCAGAATCTTGACAGCGCATAACGCGAGGCATCCGTGCAAAATTAAACAATTTGGACCATTGTGTTATCTAAGTTATGTTTAAGGAGTTTGGACCTTGTCAATTGGTTTGTAAAACGTGTTAAATGTTTAATTAAAGTTTTTCTAACGCATAAATTTTTTTTTTATGATACTGTTCCAAAACATTCGTTATATTATATAAAAATCGTAGCTGTTACATACCATTAGAAACAAAACGTATTATATTTAAAGTTACTGATACTTTAAAGCTATATTATAAGCAATCATTTTCTCCATTATTAAAATAATTTGAATTACTACACTACCATCCAAATAATTGACTAGCATTTGCTACATAAACACCAAAAAATGTAGCGCCAACTTACAATTATTCCTAACGTTCTACTTCCTATCGTTTGTCCTGTCGAATGGAATAGCAGGCCAAAATGAAAAGAAAATGAGATGACCAAATTTAATTAACACCCTTATATCTTTTTATTCGGAAAAGAAACCTTCAGTCAAATATTGTGGATAATCCGTAAGGGTAAAATCTATCGGGTCGAAAATCCTTCGGATTTGCGAAAAAATAATTGAAAGTTGTTCGACGTCACAATAGGAGGATAACAAAGGCAAGCTTTCAAAGAGAAAATCTAATAAAATTGATTCGTAAGAGGAAGATATTTTAAATCGTTGCTGTCGTTGAGTTGCTGTGGAATACATACAATCTATCACACGTCTGCATTTCACTAAAGCTTTCATCGAGATCTCTCATGTAAAATATCAGAAGCAACATTTATTTAATTTAATGTTGAAAAAATAGTCATCCTTAAATTTAAAAAGATGGTTTTAAACGTCATTAATGCGGTATAGAAGATAATTCCAACAGTCGTTAGCTTTCAACTGTTTACGTTTAGGTATAAATTATATTCCCTCGTATAAAACCATGGAACTCTAATAGGAATTTTTTTCCTGCAAAGTCATTTGGTATTTAAAATCAGTAACAATCTTTCATTCAGATATTTTTCAATATTTAAAATACGTTTGGATGCATAAATGGGCGAATGTGTATAAATATTTGATTACAAACGTTAGATATACATCGTAAATTTTAGAAAAGCATATATGTATATATGTACATGTACATATATTGTTTATTTAAATGCAAAAGTACGATGAGTTCGTGGAAAAAAGTATCTATAATAAGAAAAATAAACAGCCTCGTCGTTAACCTTCATTGTTTTCAATTGTTGGGGTTCATGAATATACAATCACCTGATATTGGTGAGCATTATTATTTTATTTAATTATCGATGTGTTATGTATGCACATATTTAAGTTTCGTGTGGAGACAAAGTTTATAATAATTATAGATTCATCAATGATTGACGAAAATTCATCGAATACCCGAGTTAAACAGTATAAATGAATACTTTATCGCTTGGATCTCACACAAAACTTTTACCTTGAAAATTCTTGGATCTTAGAAGTCCACAATGTGTAAAATACATCAAACAATTTTGTTATTACGCAGCCAAAACAGTGACGGGGCTTGTCATTCCGAAACTAATCATTGTACCTTCAGGTCAATAGTGATACCACAAAGCTACAATTACCATATGCTACATTTGATTTCCATACACTGAATAACTGTTTATGACTTCCATCAGTCCAATTTGTGTTTATTCAGCGCTTAAAAGGTTCCAGCGGAAAGTTTATATTTGGCACAGTGCTCTATTTCTTTGCAATAAAGGAGATCAAAAGTTATTTATTTAGCAACCGAAAAACTATACGAAAGTCAGACGATAGTTGCAGTTTGATAGAGGTTATTTGACAGGATGTGACACATTTGTAAAATAATCTTTTTCAGTAATGATTTTTCTGTGAGGGTATGCAGCAGCTAAAAGAGCAATTTGAGTACTTCTTTATTTTTGAGCATGGTTGCCTGAACCAGTACACAGTATGTTTCATCGGTAACTGCATCAATCAATATATGAAAGACTATATATTGGAGAATTTTAAAAACTCGCCAGTACACTAAAAAGCCGGCATGTGTAATTACGATTAAACTTTCAAATTGAAAAACTGCTAAGACTTAAGTTTTTTAAATCCAGATACTTATTTTTGTCTGTTTTATTAAATTGCTCTTATAAAAATACAACAAAAATGTAATATTCATTACGCATCTAAAGTTGATACTTTTCAAGATATTTTAGAAAACGTGTACGATGTTTGTTAGTAATTCCAACGTTTATCTTTTACACTTAAATTTTTTCGACACAGTGGTCCCTCGTTATTCGCGATACTTTTATCCGCGGTAACAGTTCAGAAAATCTGAGTGGGCGGTAGACACGCCTATTACAAGTGAAGCTTCAGTTAAATCGTAAACGACCTATTAGATATCAAAATCGCCGCTTGAATAGCACTCAATAAAGGAACTTACAGCACTTAAATTTCGAATTTGGAACTTTACGATTCTTGCGGTTGCACTTTTTGACATACGCAATTACTCTCTGCACAATGACTTTCCTATAGTTAATTAAATGTAAATCGTATCGGCGAGGCGTCACAGGTTGAGACAAGTCATTAGATTTGTTTGCGTTCGATATCTGCCTAGTTCGGGAATTTCTTTGTTTATTTACACTGATGTCGCCTCAATTAAAAAAACTTATAAAAAGTAAGAGGGCCGTGTAAAGTTATCCAAAAAGATTGAAATACTAGATAAACTAAGAAAAGGTGAAAGTATAGCATCAGTTGCCAGGAGTAACGAAATGATATTACAAAAAGTCTTCTCCCAGCGGTCCCAGGCAATAGGACCTGTGACCAACTTGCAGGTATCGTCGGTTGGCTGTGTCAAACACCAACTGCTCAAGAAGGAGGGTAAAGTAATAAATCCCTTTATCTCCTAGAGGATATTATATTTGGCGTTTCGTCGTGGTCAGAAGATCGTAGTATATATATATATATACGTTGGGTGCCCCTCGAAGTAAAGGTGTTAACCACGACACAATAAGTTCAAAATTTCCTAAAGTGGAACTGGTTACCACCATCAGGAGAGCTGCGAACCAGGGCCGTCATCAACACCAGGAGAGCGAGAATACGCTGCCAGTTTCCCGCCAACGGACCGCACCCATCATCACACTAAGTCACATATTATCTTTTGTTTGTTTTTATATTCATCTTTATTCTTCAATCTGTTGCTCTGAGTTATTTAAATGACGCATTTCTTTTGTTATAAATTTAATTTAATAAAATTATATTTTCGGGGGCCCTCGTTTTCAGTAATGGATTTTACTTTTGTGTATATTTGTTATCATTAATTGTAATATAATTCGTACTTTTTCCTTTCTTTCGTAATAAAACCTGTTATTATTTTGAAATCAATTCTTTTATTTATTGCGCTGTGTAGTATAAAAAAAAAAAACTCATTAAATGTTTAAAAACAAGCGTTTTATTACACTTTCTACAATTTCTTTTAGTTTGCAATCAACCCCGTCGTAATTTGACAACCAACGCGCGGCTAGCGCCGTTGCAACATCACTTATTGTTTACGTATATAAACTTTTATTAAAGTATTGTTTCTTTTGTTCTTTTTCGAAAAGAACATTTATTACCATTACAATTATCTACATTACATCAATAGAATAAATGTTTTCTGTAGCATCCAAATTTAAAGCTTTAATTTGAGAAATGCTTTCAGTAGTCAACATGGCACAGTATATTTATCAATCTAATCTAATCTTAATGGTAATTAAATGGCGCCTGAATATCTAAATAGTTGTAATTAATCAAAACGCCATGTACCAGTGGTACGCATATTGTTGTGATAGTTACGTGATAACGCTTTATACCAGCAATGTTTCTTGTTTATACCATTAATCCTCATTATTTTGGTCTGTGTTTGCAGTAATTGTTTTGTTCCAAAATGTATGTATTTACGTTTTGCCGTAATAATAGCTAACATGTAAGTATATCACATTAATTTTTAAATTTAGGTATAGTTTTAGTACAGTGCATCATTTTATAGTACGTTTATTTCTGTTTAAAAGTAGAGCAATAAGTTATTTCATGTATTTGAAATGAATTTGGACAAATGATGTATTTCTTCGTTTTTAGAATGGGTGTACAAACACGTAAGTAAAAAATTCCGAATATGAGTGACGAATCCGAAATGGATGAAAACTAACCCAGTAGTTTCATTTATTTAGGACAAATTATCTACCTATTCCGAAGTATGGAATTTAATCGTGTAAAAGTTTACGCTAAAACCTAACGTGCGAAAAAGGGTTTTCGAGTACACTTTTAATAAAGGGGGGATGGATCCGATGCAGCAAGACAAATATGTGACAAACAAGAGAAAAGAAAATACAAATAAAATAATTTATATCAAGGGAATAAAGCAGTAATATTTTAGATAAAAGCTATTCACTTATTTTGAATAAGCAACCACTTTCTTGAATTTAGTAATGTTTTCAAGCAGCGACTTTCTTGGTTATAGAACACGTATATATCAAAGCGCCGCTTACTTCTTCCAAGTAATTATTACGTGCTTCCAGTAACCCTTTTCCTTTGTGTATGTCCGGTAATAGTATGACCAAATAGACTTTTACGCAAAAATCATCAATCGGCGCTATCATTTTCTAATCTCCAAGTATTGTGCCCGTCACTTTTATACATACATAATATACAAAATTACGTTTGGATGATACATATATACTAGTTTAAATCAAACGAAAACAGATTTAATTGAAGAGTTATGAGAAAAATGTGTTTGGAACGGTTCCTTAAAGACATTGTTTAAAAAATAGAATACTTTGGGTGTTTAACCTACGTAAAGGTTTACGGATATGCTATCGAATGTATAAATAAAATTCCTTGAATAAAATTAGGTCCATGTTTTGGAGAATTTGGTTAAAGAGAATGGTTAAAAATAACTATAGCAATTGTTTAGTACAACGGGACAGCGTTTAAAAACAAACCCAGCTTCGCAAGACCTTTAGAAGTTCTTAAACCAAGTAGATTCTTCGCAAGTTAATTGGTTGCTTTTAATAACGGTTAAATGCATTTTTATGTACCTAATTTAAAATAAAATCTGTATTACTTAAACTATAGGAAAGCTGTATTTTTTTTTCATAATTATACCTTTACTTCCTACATTTCTCATCTAAATACGTTATAACAAATTTGGGTCTGCTGTATAAATTAGGGCTACTATGTCGTTTGCTAGACCTTCCTTATATTTCCCATTTATCATTCTTTGGCCACCGCTGTATACCTTGCAGGGATTTGTAAAGGGTTTGTTCCAAAAATGCTAGCAATGCAGAATTGCTTTGGGTAGGCTGTGGAATTAGTGCTATCAAATATCCAGTACCTTGACGACGAAGACCTTTTGGTTATTACGGAACTTCAAAACACTACCCGGCTGATACATATTACAGGCTAGTATCCTAGTTTCATGTTATGAAGGTTTAATAAATTAGTTGACCTCTAGCAATATCGAAGGATGCTGTGAGGTAGTCGTGAACGACGTAAAATGATCATACGAAACGTTATCTAAGGCAGTATGTATGAATTTAGAGTCTTAGAATTTACTGCTATGCTTTTGTTAATTAGGATGTCTTTATTTGAAAAAGATTTTACTATTGTATTTTTTTTTTTATTAACTTACGTTGTTTAATTCTTTAGAAATATGACGCAGATAGCATATTTATTTATAATTAAGTTTGTGACAAGTTTTGTATTCGATTTTTGTGTCGAATTTGAGATTTACTTAAATTAATGTTGGTTGAATGATTACAGAGGTCGACAGTATCAGAATAGGCAGATCTGATTCTAGTAATGAGTACGCAAATATTTAATTTTAAGTAAGAAACTACTAACAAACGTTACTGCATTGCTAATAACAAAATAATAAATTATACTCAGTAAACCCTTTCATATTATTGACCAAAATTTGCTTTAAACGTTCGTACATATTATTGGCTATAATCTATGTAACTATTTTTTCAATAGATTGCTTTAACTAACCAAAAACTGAATCGAAACTTCCACCAAGATTAAGGTTTTAATGATTGAAGTTCAGTTAGACATTCAAGGAGGTGAAGAACAGGAAAAAATTCGAAAGAAAGTTTAAGAAGGAGAAGGAAAAAAGAAAAAAAAATGAGGAAAAAGGAAAACATAGAACGGGAGAAATAAAAAGAAGAAAGAGAAGAAAGAGAAGAAAGAGAAGGAAAAGGAGAAGAAGAAGGAAAAAAACGAAAAAGAAAAGGAAGAGGAAAAGACGGAGCAAAAGGAAACGGAGAAGAACAACAATGAAAGGAAATGCTATAAGAAGAACAATGGAAGTGAGATATAAAAAGAAGAAGAAGAAATAGCAAAAAAGAGAAGGAAGAGGAAGATGAAGAGAAGAAACAGGAATTAAAGAAGAAGCGGAAGAAGAAGGAAGGACACGTGGGAAAAAAAGAAAAGGTAACAAGGAGAAGAAAAAGAAAAAGGTGAAAACGGAGAAGAAGAAGACGAAGGAGAGAAAAGAGAAGAAGAGGAGGAAAGAGAAGACGGAGAAGCAGGGAAGGAACCGTTAAAAGAAATCATCATTGGTAAAGATATAATTAAAACTAATTTTGCTCCACACTGTATATTCTTCTTTTTTTACCGAAAATATGTACGTATTGCAAAGATTAGTATACAAGGTGTTGAGTTTGAACCTTGTTCTATGGGTAACTTTTCTATTTATAAGGATACAAGGATGGTTAAATTATAAAACAATTGAATTTTTTATCGTGGATTTAGAATCTCGTAACAAAAAAACAGTTCACTCAATTCACCGGAAATATCTCCAATAGCTTGTATATTTTTACATTTTCGGAATCTACGAGTCAGTCTGCATCTGAATGCATCATTTTTGAAAACAAATACTTCCACTTCTGTTTTTAAAAGAGCCGGCTAAAAGTCTCATGACAGCGACGTATTTGTTTGCAAAATTAATTGTTAAATAACGATGGCTGAATTTTACAAAAAGCAGGAAACGACATTTTAAGAAAAAAATGTTGAACAATACCTTTAGATTACCGATCCGTTGCATTTCCTATCGTTCTTATTTATATATTATAATTTATGGTTTTTAATACGGTAAAAACAAGGGAAAGTATTTGTTCTTTAAAATGACGTATTCAGATGCAGAACAACTCGTAAAGTCGTAGATAATATTTTTCACTCAATATAATTGCTGACGCGGCTATATGTAACATTAAGATTGTTGCGATTATTTTTAAAAGTAATCACGTAAAGAAGGAAAGCAATTAAAACGGGAGTAATCTTTTTCCAAAGAGTTATGAAGGAGAACCCCTAAACGCTACTATACGTTCAACTAATCGAAATTTCAATCGAGACAGCTTGTGATTCATCAAATTTTGTCAGTCGCACGGTTCTAAACAAAAAAGTAACAAGCAATTCAATTTTCGGCGAGAAATAACTGCGGATGACTGTTATTAAATTGTAGCAGTTTTGTTGGTTTAAGAGAAAGAAGCAAAATAAGCAGTTGAACAATTGTAGGATCAATTAAATTCTTATTAGAACAGGTAAGGAACAAAAATTACATATTTTTTTAAAGATAATTGGAATTGTTATTTTGATTCGTAGGTTCGCATTTCGGTAGAATTTTCAATAAATAAAAAACTTGAAACAAGCAATAATAAGAAAATCAACTATTGTGCTCTTTTTCTTAAGAACTATTTTTGTTAGTCGAATGGGTGTAACAGCAAACATTTTGAAAATATTTACAAAAAGTTAAATATAACAAGAAAGCTGACAGGTGCTTTGCTAAACAAACAGAGAGAACGGCTGCAAAAATACCTGATCTTAATTTTAGGAAATTAATAAACATAATGTGGATGAATATTCTTTTTAAATCGCAAAAAGGATTGTTACTGGCAATATCGCATAATTTAATTTGAAAAAAATTAAATCATATTTTAAGTACGCATACTAAAACTTATTAATAGAGGCAGACATAAATCTCTCACTTGAATATGAATAATTATAAAGTGTTAGTACTTAAGTTAATTAGTATACACATCATATTAGATAATACAGAAAGTCAATTAGTTTTTCAACAAAACACTTTGTTAAACACGAAGAAGAATTTATCAATAGCGTTCTCTTTTTTTTTCTTTATATACCATAAAACTATTCTGCGTGCACCACATTTAATTACAGTACGCATCTAAAAAATAATTATAACAAATGCTTTAGGTTATTATTAATACTCCATGTTAAATATAAAAATCATTAAAATTGATTTTTTTCTGCTGTTGGTTTCAATAAAAACTGTTATTATTATATACGTCTATGTTAATTTTGGAAAAGTACTCGATTCAAAGCTATATTCGGAAAATCAAAATAAGTAAAAGAAGGCAATATGATTTCACCGGAAAAATTTTCTGGGTTACTTATCGCTGGCAATTTTGCGTTAATTTTTTTGGTTTAGTTAAATTTGCAACACATTTTGGCTTTTTCATCGACTGTTTTCTTCTAAACAATAAAAAGCAATAAGTTTTGTTTTATGTTGACAGATAAAGCTTAGCTCTTTCAGAGCGATTTAAAAATGATTGTCATTGTTTCACCGAAAAAATGAGAGACAACTCTGATGTTTCTTGTTACATTTATGATAAATGAGAGAAAATAAAAAATATATAACAAATTTCGAAAAACAGGCGTCAAGTTGGCCAACAAAACAAGGTATGGGTACCTCGTTTGCTATAAAACTTGTCTAGAATCACTTCGCAATTGGACAACAGGTAAACAAAAAGGACTTAATTTTGCCGTACCTATGGTGTGGAGTACATTTGGGTGATTACTACTTTTGCGCTATAAAATAGAGGGCGTAAGAAACGCAAATGGGATAAATTAAATATTGAATCTGCAAAGCAACCAAATGTTAAATTCGTTCAGTGCAAGCGACAGTTCAGATGGAAGTGAGTTTGAAGGAAGTTGCTCTACTCCTCAAAAATTTTCTCAGGGCGAACGAAGTGATTTAAATTGTGACTTGAATCCATCGAAAAAAAGGCGCTGAGCTTTTAACATCCAGGTTTCAAGAAAAACGCTGCCTTGAATCGAATATTACTATAACAGCTTATCAAACCAGAGAGTAAGCAATATTGCCGTTCTTTAGCCAAGATAAGGACCTTGTATATTGTAGCAATATTTCCGAACTTCTCCTAATGTTGGGATTACTAGAATATAGTCCAGAAGTCTGGAGACTTTTTCTAGATAATTTTAAAAGGAGTTTGTAATGTGTATTACTACGCAATGGAAATAACTTTGCGTCGATTCCAGTCGGTCATTCAACAAACTTTAAGGAAGAGTATGGCAATATTAAATTAATTTTAGAAAAATGTCTTATGTATGCCTAAAGTCGAATCTGAGATCTGGTTATGTATATAGTATATTATCGGTTATATGAAATTTTTTTAGCCAATCATAACACTGAAATCTATGACGAACTAGTCCACAATATGTTAAAGAATTTGAAAAAAATGGGAGCTTCAGTACTTATGTGCACTAAAGCTCCTTTACTTACACAACCATTTAGACAAATTCCCTTCCACTTTAGAGGAATACAATGAGGAATAGGGTGAACGGTTTCACCCAGATACCCGTGTAATGGAAAAATTATATCAAGGAAGATGGAACATGATCATTGTCCACAAAAAAATTCTTACAAAACGCGGTTTTCATAACTTTTAATACTTTCTATGCAATATATCCTGCGTTTATTTCCAAAACTCAGAAATTGCTATTTATTTTTCTTCCACTTTTTCTCTATAATTACTTAATAGCGAAGAAAAATAGTATCACATCCATGATCAAGAGCACCATGTTATTTAAGAACCACCCCTACATTTCTGGTGTTTCAACCATTATAGAAGCACTTACATTGTTTATTTCTTATTATACCCTTGAAATAATGAAATAATAATATTAGTTAAAGTTAGATATTTTAGTTTAGTAATTTGACCTTAGTTAACCCAATACATCTTTCTTTTTTGGCGAGTAGAATCAAACAATGCAACATATATTTATTCATGAATATCGGCGTCGCTTTCCAGCTCGAACAATTCCAAATAAAGAACGTTTCCAAGTGCAAGAACTATTTCTGAAAGAGAACGTGGCTTATTGTTAGATGTAGTATTTCAGGCAAGATAGCTACATAGTTATGGTAAACGAGAATCCCGACAATAGTACGAGGCGTCTTGCAACTCAATTTCAAACACGCAGTCACTTGGAAATTGCTCAATGAAAATGCTTCGCGTTCTCTTCACGTTCAATCTGTTCAAAGTCTTCATGAAGTTGATCATGCAAGGTGGGAACTTTATAATTGGATACGTTAAAATTGAAAACGATAGAAATACATTTTATTGAGTGATGAATGTCAATTCATTTACCATATCGGGTATCGATAATAATTATAAATTTCAGAAGTGTGTGTCGAAAAAAATGTTCTGACCTAGAAACCTAGAAAACGGGCTTTTATTTGAAAACAACGATCACCAAGTAAACTATTTCAATAAAACTAATTTCAATAAATTAATTGAATAAAATTCAAACAAATGATTTAAATGTATATTTGCATTTTCTCCTTTTTACATCGATATGTATCCAGCAATATTTATCGAATTTTATAATTCATATTTTATTATACATTGACAGTTGGATTATGAACTTTTATCACATTATATGATTTTATTATGAATAATGCAAATAAGCGATAAACGGACTATGTGAACTTACTAGGGATAATGTGCTGAATATATAAATTTATTTTAATAAAAATGTGCATTTGCCGAATTTAGATATCTACAATATTTTTTTAGATACCGTTATAATAATAAGCGGTACTTTTTTGGAACAATCCCTATTAAGAACATTTAATTTTATAATAAGCTACATATCCATGCAATAAAATGTTGATATAAGCAATGAACAAAAAAAAATACAATCGTCAAAAAATATATGTAAAATCTCTTTTTCATTCCGTTTTCGATTCTGTAGTGGCTTATATAGCCCCTTACTGCATTTTCTCTATCTTCAGGGTTTTATTAGATACCTACATCTCCAGTCAACAATAATTCCAGGAAAACGTCAATATTACTCATTCTCGTTTCATATTTTTCCGGTCCTTAATGTCCATCTTTAATATAAATTTTTTCTGCAAACACGTACCGAATAAATTCTGCTTTCATAGTAATTCCACAATTTAAATATCATTTTGTAATAAGCTCTCAAGTCCGATAGTGAATGTCCATATTTTACGGTTGCAGATATTAATGTCAGCTTGTTAGACGTTAAACTGCGAATTCTACTGGTATACTACATGTATACTATATGGCTTTTTAAGGAAAAGAAATGTAGTTGATCGTAAATTAAATGATAAGGATGTACAGCGATGTCTAAGTGAAATGTGTATTGTAGTTGAGTATGATTAAGATTTAACAAAAGCTATCGGGATCAAAGGAGAATTCAAGAAAACCCGAACTAAAGGGAACCAATAAACAGGTTTCTCGGTCGGTGGGTAGGATGGAGCGGCTCTATAGGATGGTCACTCCGATCGCTTTTATAGGGGCACATTCAAAATATCAAAACGAAGCCGGTGTCTTTAAAAAATCCAAGAAGTAGAATTTCACAAGCACGCTGTGCCAGAAATTTTATATGATGTACGTCCTGGGTTTGAACAACGCGGTTGGAGGAGACCAATTCCAATAATCTCTAAAATAATCAAATCATTTAATAGATTTTCGTGATTTTCTTAATATTTCCCACATAACTAAATATTCTAAAAAATCTCGTCTTGGTAAGGAATCGAACCTAACATCTCCCGTTTGCTGGACGGGTGTGCTAACTACTACACCACGAGGGCCTTTTTTTTCTTTTTTAGAGTGGTGACGGCCCAATGGGGTGTATAAGCTTGTCATAACCTTAAGAACCTTTTAGTGTGTAAGTTATGCGTGTAAAAGTGTTCCATGGTCTTGTTACTAACACCCCCAAAGGGTGAAGCGCCGTTAATTATACCCCAACCGCAAATAGTGATTCGGGAGTGTACCGGACCCACTAAGAACATTTTTTGATTTTAGCGGGACTCGAACACACAGCGCCTAACTCTGCCCAGTCAAGCGCAGGCCCTCTTACCACTGGGCCACCGAGCCGTAACATACTAAGTTCACTAATCAAATTATTTTGGCTTCCGCCGGTGAATTATGTAAATCCGTGATTTCCTTTGCTATTTCCGACATAATAAAGAAAATCTCGTGCCGGTAAGGAATCGAACCTAACATCCATCGTTTACCGGACAGGCCTGCTAACTATTACACCAAGGAGTTCTTTTGCAGATCAATAATAACTAGGTGTTAAAATATGAACGGTTCTGGCATAAGCTTCCTGTGGTATAGTGGCTAGCACGCCTGTTTCGTTCTCCTCTTGATAAAGTTGACCCAACATAGAAAAATTACGAAAAGCATTTTTTTTTCGATTCAGCGTGTTACGTTTTTCCTATACTATTTAAGCGAAATTTAATATTCCTCGTTTTGTAGTTACATTATCTAAATATTTTCTTACAATTACCATTATTGTACAGGATATTAATTCTGTTTTATTTTTTGTGTACTCCATATACTATGTTGGCATGTGTTTCACCTGCTTTCAATTTAATGCAAAACCACATATTCACAAATTGTTAATGCGATTTCACGAAATTTTCCGTACATAAAATGTTTCTGTTCAGAAGTTTATTTTTAGAGCTTCCGGAGTGTTTGCTTTTAGGTTTTCGTAAATAATTTCAAAGGTTACATGCCATTTATGTATTTTCTCAGATTTTGTTGCCGCAGTAAAGATTTCCTTCCAGTTCGCAATAATTAATTCATCCTTTACAACTTATATTTACATTTCAACTCTTGCATAGTGTCTTTTCGCTCATACTAAATTAGTACAATGCCTTGAGGCGTTGCAGTTATTTGGTATTGTTTATTTAAAACATATTACAATAGAAGGTAAGAATTCTTTTTATTTATGGTTAGTATCAATCCAAAGCATTGCCATTCCAAAATCTTCGACCTTCGAAATAAGACGAATTATATCGACAATAAAATTATAATTGGATTCTAATACAAATATTTAAAATTTCCGATACGCAGATTTTACAAATGTTTCACTATCTGTCTTTGTTTTTTTTTTTATATTCGCAATTGTTATTAGAAATAAAAATAGTAGAGTGAATAACGTTGTATTAGCTACATAATCAAAGGTTTATTTTTGTTCGGTTAAACATTATACGTATAAAATTTTATTGTTGGCGAAGAATAAACCTAGTGCGTTAAATAAAGATACCTTAATCGTGTACATAATCCCGATTTTATGAACAATTTCGACTTCTTACCACATACAATATTCGTATAAATGCGCCAATTGTGTTCAACCGCATCATTGTTTTATGCGCAAGACTCCAATTTCAATCCAATTTCGAACATGCACAGATTTTAACAGCAGACATCGATACCTTTACGATAACGGAGGTCTTTACTGATATGCAGCGATGTAGTTATATATACAATGTAAATAACAATAGAAGCATGTATATTATCTTATTGCTTCGATACTATTGCTAGACGAGAGACATTAATAATTAACAAATAAACTAAACGCAATTGTTTCATTTAGCTGTTTATTTTCTTTATGATCAATAGTAAAATGTCGCTGCTTGAAAACATTTAAACAGACGTATGTAGATAATACAAGGGCGAAACTAATATTGAGAGCAAATAAAAACGGTTAATATATTTTAGAAAGTAATTCCCTTCAGCAATAATACACTTAGCAGCCAATCAATCTTCTTTTCAAATACGTGTAAAATACTGACGAGCGGCCGTCTCAACTTCCTCCTCAGACGAAAATCTCATACCTCGTAAGTGTCTTTTTAAGCATAAAACGGCCAAAAGTCGCCCACTACTAAATCAAGTGAATACGATGGATGTTCTGTTGCTTTTATATGCTTTTTAGCAAAAAATCGGATCGTGAGAGCTGCGGTCTAGGACGATGTGTTATCGTGATACAAAATAATGTACGTTTTGTCACTATTTTTCAAAAGAATTAAAATTTCATGACAAATTCTCTCACGTTCTGGTTCTTAGAAATCAGAAAGCTGATGCAACACAAAACTCCTGAAATTTTTTTTTTTAGTGCAGGTGATTGAGTAAAATTGTTTTGACAACTGAGAATCTAATTTTGAGTTGATCCTGTATTACAGCATGCTTGGCTCTATTCTCCTTTCAATGATTTTCTTTACAGCAGCAATATTTCTTCGGTAATGGCTGTATGAAAACGCACTGTTCCTTTCTGATGCTAAACAGAACTTCTTTTATGTTCAAAGTTTTTGTACGATCGGTGAATTGTAGCCAATGAATTTATTTTTTGAATTCAAACTTTCCTTACATTCAGGAGCGCTTAAACCTTCTTTGAAATTATAATAAATCATGATTCCAGAATGCTCTCTAGTTAAATCATTTTTTTTCACTTATGTTCGTACTATTTATTTTAAACAGCGGTGTATATGCACCAATTTTTATTTTGATTTGTTGCAATATCGTTAGTTTTTTTTGTTGCATATGATTTTTACGCGTATGTTCGACCGAATAAATTTGGCCACTTTAGTTTCTGTTTTGCTGGTTATTTCGTACTTTCATGTACATTGAAGAAAGTGAATTATCCCTGACTGTTATGAAGGAGCCTCATCAGATGGAATAAAGTAATTACTGAAGAAGAATTTGAAGGACTATTTTGAAGTGCCGGTGTGATGAGAAGAGACGTCGTGACGCATCTTACCTGGGATCGATCCAAATTTATCTCTCATTTCTCATTATTGTTAACATTATGATGATTACTATTATTATTATATTATTGCTTTTAAAAGGAATAAATTTGTTATTATTTTTCTTTTAGTAGCATGTTATAGCAACAAAATTTTTTTTGTATTTTTTTTCTAAAATAAACTTCAATAATTTATATTTATATGAACTTTGATGGACCTCTGCCATACCTTGAATCCTGCTCTAGCTAGAAGCACTAAGTATACCATTATAACCTTAATGGTTCAAATTAACGCGAATGCAACGGTGTAGTTTTTTATTTGTAATAGTATTGGCTTGGCCCTCATAAATATAACAGTGGTTCTAAATCACATTTCCAAAAAAGAAAACACTATTTTTTACACAATCAGACCTGTAATAATAATAAGCGTACTTTCCAAAAATGTCTAAAAAAATACATTTTTTATTTTGTATATTTGTAACAGTGCGTTACATTTTTCACTATTATTAATTGTCATGTTACACAATAATTTTCTTCTACAAATCCCTACCCTGTCGAATATCACCTCTACTTAGCTTCCAAAACTTAAAATTTTGCTAATATCTACATTATGAATTAAGAAAATCTTATCAGGTGCTTCCTGCGTAAAAACTATAGCTTTTCTTGGACTGTATCTCATACTTTTTCACTTAAAATAAGTAATTAGCACTCTCAGTTGACAAAATCACAGCTTTTAATAATAAATATTCAGCCAATAAACTGCCTGACGCTTTCAAATGTATATTTCTTTGAGCGCGGTAAACCACTGATTCCAATATGCTCTCCGTTACACCATCTTTTTTGAATATTCGGGAGATATTTTCTTAACGTTGCCTTGATTTTCTAGGGTTCGATGCAGACTCCTAGATAGTGTCTCAAGCTTCTCTGTTTTCAATATCTTCATCTATGGAAAGGCGAATTGTGTTTCTAAAAATAATTTAATTAAAAACAAACATGCAGAAAACTAATACCCAAACCTTGTCGTTGTTTTTTTTCGTATACTGCAAAATTTTATCTTAAGATAGTGTTTGATGATTCAATTTTTCAACACAAATATAGTTCAATGTTATAATGCTCTTAAAAACAATATTCAACTCCATGAATCTTGCTTTGTAGTCGTATTAATACACAATTTTCTTTTTTAAACTTAATTCCATAGTGCGTGATTTAGAAGAGACAATGGGAATTTAAGCATTGATAATTGGCTGAAAAATTAAGACTTATCATTCACTGCCAAATTTGTTAGCAAGCAATTTTTCATAGTTTGGTTTTTTCATAAAAGATGGTGTTTGCTATCCTTATAACTACTGACAAGTAGTTCTTTTCGACAAAACAAGAGAGCTAAATTTCTAAAAGTCCAAACAAGAATTTTTCGAGAGAAATGAAAGGTGGAAGAAAGTCCAGCAGTAAAGCGTAAGTTTCAACGGTTGCTTTCCATTGAAGCCGTGTCTTTCGGATTTTGTTGTGTTTGTTGCACTAATATTTAACAATTTTCTAAAGCGCCAAGTACATTACTGCTTTTTCTAAAGACAGTCTTTAAGAAAATTTTCTGAAGAAACTGACAGTATACTCTGCTGTACCAACATAAAGTATCGTTTCGACTTTATGTTCTCCATTAGAAAATGTTTCCAATCATATTTATAAAAAGATAAACATTGCTTCATTGCTCTTACGTTCTTCACCGTTCAATCATCAAACATTTACATACAAACCAACCCAAATTTATTTTGAATAGTTTTTATTTAGAAAATATTGCACAAATATTCACGTTGACCCTGTATGAATAGTATTAAACCAAATGAGAAAACAACTGATCTAAATATCTCACAAATCTTCAATCAAGAAAATCGCTACCGGTTTCGTGAATTACACATCTTCAGGTAAAGCTACAAAATAACTATCAGCGAGTGAACATTGTGCGCTGAATTTGATGAATAGGATTTTATTTCTATTTTAAATATTTAGTATACTTGCTAAATTGTTGAAATTAAAATTGTAATACTTGCAAAATTAATCAATACAAAATTGCCATAGAATTCAAATTGCATTAAGCTAATTACATTAAATTTATTCAGCTTAATATATATAACAAGAAACTTGTGAAGAAAAAATGTCGGGTCTTCATATTACTTGACACAATAAATCAACTGATTACTTTATTACCGTTTATCGTATGCAGAGATGGAGTTTTCAGGAAATAACGGTAAAACAGATATAATTAAAAACATAAAAAATATTGTGATTTATATTTGAAGAAATATAGGTAATAAATATTTCTTTGAAATAAGGAATTTTTTCTATCTGTCTGCAACGAACACAAATATCAGAAAAACCGTAACCGACGAGTTTTGGTTGTAGCTATATAATCTAACTTACAAGCGTTTACTGTAAAAGTTATCTTCTTTCTTCGTATATCCTATCGCTGATAAATTGATTCTCAACGCTGTCAGTAGCCATAATTAAATGCACGTATACATTTTAACGTCACACGAAGCGCGTAATTTTACATCGAGGATCTCATATTTTTAAGGGAAACTATCAACAGAACGAAATATTGATGAGCATTTTATAAATAGGTATTCCGCACGCTCCTTGCTGTTGATCAAGTTAAGAATGCGAGTAGTTTAATATCTTCCCTTGTGAACAAAGCATGCAGTTTGAGATTTGCAATAGCATTTTGAGGATACACAGACGAAAACGTGTTTTTTTCACGGTAATGGTACTTGTAAATGTCCTTACTTTTACAACTATCATTTAGCTGAACAATATTTAAATATTAATAAAAGACAAAATTGAAAATAGGGAACTGCCATTCTTACTTCAGGTTTGTAATTGATGAGAATCAACATTTTTTTAAATAAAAACTGGAAGTTACGAACACAAGAAAGGCAGAATTGTTTCCTTAAGTCTTATCTGAATCTGTGTATATGGTATTTGTATAAAATACGTTGAAAATTCAGGGGAAAAATTGCTAGTGGTAATATTTATTGGCAAAGAAAGAAGGGACAAAATTTGCCGTTATGGTGGAATGTCAATCAAGCGATTGCAGTGGCTCCAGCCGCGCAGCTGTAGACGCGTGACTTTGCAATAGCCAGTAGTATACGTTGAAATATATGAACGCGGTGTCAACAACGTGGCGACAGATTCATTTACAACTTGCTTATAATTGAATAACATTTTGAGGATTCTTGCCATGAAAAATAGATGACTCCCTGTTAAGTGAACTTTCTTCTTCTTCTTCTTCATTTTCTGCATCGTACCACTAATTTCTTCTGGCTTCGCAAGTGTTCAGCTCTGGTGTATATAAGAAGAACTACAGTGAGTGGAGAGGCAATATCTGGACTTATTTCAAGTCAGGTAAGTTGGTTAATGCTCTATAAAAGTCTCGAGAACAGAGAAGAACAACACACACAATAGCTTAACTACACTACAACTTATCATCCAAATTTCAATATATTATATATACAGCTATCTTTTTCTTAACTCGCAAACACCACGGTTATTGAATTCTTTTACTGTACCTTATTACGGTATCAGGCCCCCAGAAATCAATCAAGAGTGATTGGATACTTCACCAGGGTTTAAATTAGATCTAAATTGAATTAATTTCAATAAGAACGAAAGAGAGTTCACAATAAAAAGTAGTACAGCCGAATAAAAAAAATTACCAATCAAGTAAATTAAATTCTTCCTCAACGTAATAAAAACTTTCTCTTCGAAAAAAGATTCCGAATATTCTCAATCTATCAGTCAATAAGGAGAACACAAACAACAAAAATTACATTCCTTTCTTTCTCGTTATAAAGCAGTTTGCACGTAATATTCGGCGTAAGAAAAATAAAAGACTTTGCTCGCATCCCTCCAGCTGTACAGAGGCGTCTTCGCTGCTTCGAGATTAATTTCCCAAATTTCGGCAAGCCAGCGCAGAAAAATTTAATTTTAGTAAGTGATGATACAACTTTTTGCATATTTCTCATTAGCTTTATGCTCGAAAGACAATTTAGGTGTTAGCCTGAGGTCATCAAAAATGGAAAAATATCCTTCTCACTTAACGTACCACTCAGAACAACATTAAATTTAATTAGATTCTAATAAATTACAATCTAAGTCGTTTAGAAATGAAACATGTAAATGGAAAGTAGAGAGGAATGGAAGAAAATATGTATTAGTAAGGAAGTAACAAGCTTACATAGCTTTATAAATATTTTTATAAATTAGTCAGTTTGAGGGGACGGTACATATTTCGATCTCGTTATCAATGCTGTCTTAACTTTTTAACAAGAAAAGTGCTTGGTCAACCGAAGCGTTGATTAAATAGAAATTATTATTTTTATACAATTAGAATAAATAAACTTCTCAGTTGGCAAAACTGTAATAGGGGCCTATACAAGTGGAAGTATCATATTAGAAAGAAAGTATGATGTTGGCGAAGCAATAACAAAACTCTTCCATTGTTGATTGGTTTTTTATCTGGTAGATTTCCTAGGTCCACTGTCTCTAACAAAAAATACTTCTTCAGTACCGTTCAATTGTCGCTTATAGAATTCATATTTTTCGGTCCAAATGATTTTCAATATTGTGGAATAAATGATAATTATGGTGTTTGGGGCATTGTTTGTTAGAAGTCCTCCAACCTTTCTAACGTAATTCTAGCAATATGAGATCGAACGTTGTTTCAGTGGAAGAACGAGAAGAAGGGATGGCTTAAGTCGCTCAATCTGTTTGCAGAAGATCTCTTTTGTTGTTGTTTAGTTCGGGTTTAAAAGTGCACTAAACCTTTCATAACCCACCAAACAAATAATAGCACCTTTTGTGGATTGAGACATCTTGAGCCTAGAATACCGGTGTTTCGCCGATCTCTGCCCTTTGTCTTCCGCAATTTTTAAAGGAAACCTATTTCTCTTGTCATCAGTCACTGTTCGGCCCATAAAAAACTTATACCTGAAGCGTGACCGCAAAGATAACCGCACACGCGCATTTACTCAATTTGCTGACTCTCCCGATAGCACACAAGTGTCGATTAGTAGCGGAATGACAAAATCCAAGCGTTTCGGCTGATTCCTTTAGTTACGATGGGATTTTTTTGTCGCACCAGGGCAAGCTCTATAGATGTTCCAGAACGAGCCTCATCTTCCAGTTCATTGAAAGTCCTAAGAACCAGACTCTGGCTACTCTCACTTTCTGTTGCTTTTGTACTTTCTTTATTTATTGAATTCATAAAGAAAAATATACCGAATATGAATTCTTCAAAACTTGCACTAAGAATAACGATAAATTTACTTCCTGCTCTCATAGCAAGTGTATTCCCCTCCGACTTTTAGTTCAGATAATTGAAAAAACTGCATTATTTATAAGCTTAAAAAAATTATATGCGTCGTAGGACCGTCACCATACGTAAAAAATACTTGTGGTTTAGTATTCCTTGTATTAACTAGTTATTTTGCTACTCTTCAATATCACATTCCACAAAGAACTACATAATCATCGAGGAGCAAACAAGATCTTGATAGTGTAGTTACAACAAAATTAAATTGAAAAGAAAATGAGATACTATGACAGCTCGTGGAACGAATTGATGTTTTCTTTGGGAGCCAAATAACATAAACTGCAACACGAGATGTTCTAGCTATTACTTTGAGATTCTTACACGTTAATAAATGATCAAGTGATCTAATCAGCAATGCGAGAAAGCTTTCGGTATTCGATTGAATGAACAGGAATGAAATTTGAATTAGTTCTGCTACGGAATCGCGCGGTTTCTATTACGGTTGCATTCGTTATTTGTCATTGCTGTCGGATTAAATTAAACTGTGCGCGAAGTCGTTTGTCCAAATTTTTCTGGCGCATACGTGCTAGGGCGGACGTATTCGCAACGGCTAGATAGGAGTAAACGGCATTATGTTATATTACGCTTGCACGCTACGCAAGATTAATTATACCCATATTTTTTTTTTAGAAAAGTGGATATGCATAACGAGCATGAAATATGGGTCCTCTTAACTTTATTTGTTTTAGCCTTTGAAATGATAATGTTTTGGTTTTGGTTGGATGCATTTTTTCTGTGTTATGATTAACATTTTTGTCTCTTCTTGCTATCCAGCAAAACCTCAGTTTGCTTATACTCTAGTGAAAAGCTTATCTTATTCGTTACTATCATATTTTAAACGCAGGCATTTAAATGCGAGTCAAGAATCTGAATTTTGTAGGGTATTCTAATATCAAGTGTGATCTATAGAAGAGTCGTCTGAAATGATATTAATAGATGAGTTGGAAACTAAGACAAAACAAGGCCTGAAGCTAGAAAGATACGCCAGTATGAAGTGAAGTGAAAGCTCTCATATTAACTTCGCCAAGACAGCAAAAATAATTAAATTGTCAGCGCAAGTAATGTGAAAATATTGGTAGCTTTATTGATGAAACAAACATAATTTAGCACTGGATTGTTGCAGTGTTCCTTTCCACGCTTTCTTCTCTTGAGTTCAATTTTTGTATTGCCATCAGTCTGTTTTGTGGTTTTATTCTATTCAATCCGTCTTACTTAATATTCTTCCAATAACTATGTTATTGTGCCATTATTACTCCTATTATGTCAGGTTCATTACGTATTCCATGTCGTGTTCTCATTCCACAATATATTTAATGCAATCAGTCTTATAATCGTTTTATACATTTTTAACTTAAGTCTTCTTGGTATAAAAATTTATTGAGAGCATGGATGCAATCACTTTTTATAAAAGTTTGTTCTTAACCCTCAAGTGCTATCGTGGGGTGTTTCGGAACCCCAGAGGTCATTTTTTTTAAATTTTTTCTAAAACTATTTTTGTCACATTTCTAAGGTTCCAGGTATTCGCCTATGCAAATGAGATATGTAATATAGTGTAATTTATTATTTACCATATTCTACAGTTTTAGCAAAAAATAGCTTTTGGGGTGTCTCAACACCCCACGATAGCAATTACGTTTGTTTTTTTCAAAAATAGCGTAGTGTATTCTAACCAATGATTTAGAATTTTATAGTGATAATAGCCCTCGTCCTCTTTTGGGGAAATCACAGATGTTGTTGTGCATGTAAGTATAGGGGATTCACTTATATACGTTCCAATTCGGCGATTTTTATTATAGTACCTACATGTACAGGGGATTCACTCATTTATGTTCGACTTCGGTGATTTTTTACAAATCAAATAGTGGCATTTCCCCTGATTTCTGTACGGCGTATAAATATTCGACTCAAACAAATTTCTTACTCAGTTCCTCACAAACCAGAGCGTCGTCAACTTGTTCCTTATTTCCCTTCTATAATACGTGTATTGAATAGTAAAAACAATATGATAAAGTTTCTAACTGATGAACAATTAGCAAATCTTGCCGAAAACTTTTACGATGATGTTAGTGAAAGTGAATGCCCTGATGAACGTGATGATGATTTGAGTGATGCAGCAAGCGAACATAGTGATCACGACACATGTTCAGAATTTGAAGTCGAATCTGAAAACGAAAGTGAAGAAGACTTAGGTGATGTCAGTGCAAGAACAAGTTACTTCTATGGACGAAATCGATATAAGTGGTCCAAAAATCCTCCTGCTACTTCACGTACCAGATCTTCTAATATAGTCACTCTTCGACCGGGAGCAAAGGGTCCGGCAGTAAATACTCCTCCAAGAACACCTTCTGAAGCATTTTCTCTTTTCTTTACGGAAGAAATTCTAAATGAAATACTAGAGCATACAAATGCAAAAATAACGGAAACGAGTTCTTCTTATGGACCAACGGCAAGTTATGTTGAACATGTAGACATGATTGAATTGAAAGCATTTCTGGGACTTGTAATTTTGGCAGGAGTGTTTAAATCAAACCACGAAGATACTAGAAGTCTTTTTGCAACGGATGGTACGGGACGAGATATTTTTAGAGGTGTCATGTCTAAACAACGGTTTTTGTTTCTTTTGTCAGTGCTAAGATTTGACGATCAAACAACTAGAAGGAACAGGATTGACAATGGTGATAAACTTTCAAAAATTTATGAAATTTTCAACGCAAACTGTACGAATAATTACAGTTGCAGCGAATATGCTGTTGTAGATGAAATGCTTGTTGGATTTCGCGGCCGCTGCTCTTTTCGCCAATATATCAAGAGTAAACCAAAAAAATATGGCATCAAAATTATGTGCTTATGCGATTCGAAAACGCATTATCTGATCAATTCATTTATTTATACAGGAAAGACAACCGAACCCAATCCAAACAAACTTTCAGTTCCAACACGTAGTGTACTCAAATTAATTTCTCCGATCATCAATACAAATCGAAATCTAACAGGAGATAATTGGTTTTCTTCTATAGAGCTGTTGAATGAATTGAAACGGGTTGGTATAACGTATGTTGGAACACTTCGTAAGAATAAGCGCGAAATTCCGCCAGCATTTTTACAAACTAAACAGCAACCAATAAACACCTGTAAATTTGGATTTACGCACGATAATACGTTGGTTTCCTTCATACCAAAAAAGAACAACTGTGTCTTGTTGGTTTCGTCTATGCATCACAATGGAAATGTTGAAGTAAATGCAAAACCTGAAATAATAAATTTCTACAATTGTACCAAAGGGGGAGTTGATGCTTTAGACCAGAAGTGTATGACGTACTCCTGCCAAAGACGAACCAGACGATGGCCAATGGCTATATTAGGAGCAATGGTAGACATTTCACGTGTCAACAGTTACATAATTTTCTTAGCCACTTCAGACCATACAGTTAACATGACACGAAGAGAATTTTATATTCGTCTAGGAAGAGAACTCGTCAATGACCACGTAAAAAGACGATACCAAACAAAAGAATTGTCAACTAAGCTAAACTCAATTATCAAAAATTTACTAGGCTTAGAAACACCACAACAACAGCCACAAGAAGCAGAACCTTCAAGAACCTACAAAAGGTGTCACATCTGCGGGCGAAATAGAGACAAGAAAATAAAAACCACGTGTCATAGATGTCATCAGCATGTCTGCAAGGAACATTCTGAGCAACTTGTAAAATGCGCAGAATGCTTACAAAGGTAAATTGTAAGAAATTTATAAAAATCTGATTACATGAAATAACACATTACATGTTTTTTGTCAAATAAAATGTACGCCTCACAACGTCATTGTCAGAATTTTTATGTGAAATGCTAATGGCATTTTCTTTTACAGGGAGTAAGACCATAGTTTCCAGTAACAGAAAAAACCAAGACATCTTAACAATACAGAACACAATTTTGTAAAAAGAAAAAATTGTACGAAGAAATACTTTTTACATAATTTTTATGAATGTAACATTTCCTCCTAATTTTCTGTTTTGCTTTAAATAAAGTTTTGTTTTTCCTTACAACAATCGCAAGATAAAGGTCTAGTTATTACACTGTGGGTTTAAAAGTGAAAAAAAAAAGATAACTAACAAAAAAAAGCTAAATTTAAAGAGTGGGGTGTAAAACACCCCACGATAGCAGTTGTGTTACCTGAAAACACGATAGTACTTGAGGGTTAAATATGTAAACTTCCTGAAAATCGTACGTAGAAGAATAACAACCAACGGGAGGTTGTTATTTCTAATAATCCTTGTTGTTTTATTTGGAAGCCCCTTTTTTGCTTCGTGCCAGTATCACAAAACTATCCGCAAAAGTAAAGCATTACCGTTTAATAATTATCGACAAGACATCTAACCCTAAAGTATCAGTTTTTCTATCTATGTCGAAAAGTTCTGAAAACGACAGAAGACAATTATGTAAATGTTTCATCATAAGTCACAAACGACACCGATCAGTTTTCATTTCATTCATTTATTCCTCTTAAGTTGGTCAACAATAGTCCAGAGAGTTGAGTTGAATACTCTACGGACTGTTCCCAATAGAACTCCAATTTTCACTTAAGCAACCTAGTATCCTCCATAAAAGCCATCTTGTCTACGATATGTTTGAGTACCTTCGATCCATTCAATTCCCCGTAAAATATTTCTTCATGAGTATTTTTAGTTGTTCACATGTGCAGATTCGTTTCCCCTTGCATTTTCTATGGCAAGGTTCGCTACCTTTGCGACCTATATTATATGAGGCTTTTTCAGGAGGCAGTGTACAGTTACCAAGCCGATAATTGTCTTGACTTGTTTTTTGCTGCGGCTAATTAGATTAATAGAAAACTTAGCATCCAAGTTAACCTTCAGTCAACCTCCAACATGTTCTTTATCTAACCAAGACCAGATCTTCCTTCACTGCGACTATATTCCGTTTCATTTAAAGACCTAATGAAGTCATCCACGACTCAAACTCAACATTGGTTACAATACTGCCTCTGGGAGTATCCTCTAATAGTCTTTATGGTGATGCTTTCGTCAAACAAGCGGACTTGAACTCATCTGTTTCTTAGCAGTCAACCCATCTGCTCGTTGTATAGTTTATAGCAGAGCATTAAATTAATTTAATACGTATTAAATCATTTCGTTAGCGCACTATCCTCTAACAAAATAATTTGTTTGTTGTGCAAATTTTTGTAGGAAAGCTGGAATCGTTTGCTCAGAATCTTCAGATAGGAAATTACGTCGATTTTCTCTCCAACATATTTTTCCAATCAAAATTAACCTGATAAGTCTCAAAAAATACTGTCTGCAATTTACAATAATACGCCGTACGGATATTTGACTCCTATCTACTCATAATGGAAATAAATCTCTGTTCACACTGAGAAATATAAATCTGACTCTGCAATCTGTAACCTAGATATCAAGTCTAGCATTACCGTAAAACTTGCCAAGAAACGATAATGACAACGGCATAATAGAGTTTAATTTTTCAAATGGCTCTTTGAATTCTGTGGCTTTCTTTTATATTTCTAACTTAACTTCCATTTACAAGCTACTTGGGTACTTATTTCAATGTCATTCCTTATATAAAAAGCCTTTTCTTAAATGGACCTCATCTAATATCGATTTCATAGAGTAACTTCTGAGCTCTCTAAATATCTGGAGTGACCCTGTCAATTCCACATTGAGAAAAATCGTGTAATTAAACTGCGCTGCTAATACTAGTTCACTAACCATAATTATACATTAACTTGTAGTTATTATACCTGTGGTACAACCATAAATGAAAACAGTTTGCTGTAAATGTTTCCTGTGCTAATAGTAAGCTACTTGAAATTAATTATTTTTGATCTGCAGTAAAACTCTAATAAGGCGCTCCTCTCGTTTGCACATTGTGCAGCTGGTAGGAAACTTTTCCGGTTCGTTCACGCTCGCTCTCAACCATCACCGTTTTCGATTTTGTCTTGATTAACGATGCCCATCGTGCCTTCTGCACTAGTTTCACTGTACATAACAGTTGTGGCTGAATTATCTTGATCACATGTCAAAATGATATGAGTTGTTGCAACAACGGCACTTACGGTAGTATTGGCTAATAGTATTGGAAACACAACAGCGAAAAATTCAATTTGACGACTCCAATAAAGGTGTACATACATATTCTATTTTCATTGATGAATGCCATCAGTGGCTGTAATAGGCTGAGATTAAAGAGATTAAACCTAATAAAATAATATTTTATTAGGTTTAATCTCTCTAGGCTGTCGAAGGCATTTGGATTAAAATGAAAATATGTCCTGTAAATATTTTAGATTTAAATATAATTTAATAACAATTCTTTTGCAAATATTTCAACGCAAGTCTTATTAATATTACTGTTATTGTTTTCCTCAATTGCACTTAGTCAAAGTCATCGGAAGAGAACTGGAACTCAACGAGAACGAAAGTCCAAGTAAATTTCTTCTTCCTTATTTATTATGTAAGTTAGTTGCTGCAGGAGTGCAAAGTTTATGAAATATGTGTCATTCGGTTTTATTAAAATTTAAACAGTAAAAGCATTAAGTTGATAATTATTTCCAGTTCTGTTATAATTAATTTTCCTTTTTCTATAAGTTAACATTAAATGAATTTTCAGAAATAAATTGAATGTCCTCGTTATGCGAAAATTAGTTTACATCTACATGAAGATAGAAAGGATGTTTTACACAAGTCAGTTTTAATTGTTGTGTATTTAAATTAAGCAAAAGTGTTAATATCTCAGAATTATAGTTTTTCATCATGATATTTAATGCAACATTGCGGTAATGGTCGTTGTTAATGGTTTGTTATGATTTCTACTTTCCTCTATACTCAAATTTATTGTACATAAGTGAAAAAGTTGACTGCTTTAACCAAACAGGTAGGTAACTAAGGTGACTATAATTAACTAAATGATATACATATTCCAACTAAACAGTTTAGTTAGTTTAAGTGATTCACTTTTCTACCACTAGTAGGTATAATAAGTCGCCACAAGTAAACGATTTATTTGCTTTAAATTGCCTATTCTTTTTATTCCATTAGAACAGTTTATTTATCTGTATTTGAGGTTATTAAATATTTAATTAGGACCACTAATCTCTTTTCTCAGTGTAAACACTTTAGTGATTTTCACATGAAAAATTTCATAAGAGCCTAAAGCATAGCGAAATCCTAATGAAAATGAAATTTTAAAACCGAGTATTCGCAACGTAATTAATGAAACGATAAATTAAAAGGTTGAAATGTTATAACACTGAAAAATTATTTTTACGAGTCGTACCTGTTACCAATAAAAGCCCTTATTTCATCATCTAATTTTATACAAAGATTTAACTTTTCAACTTTTCATACTCCCCATTTTACTTAAATAACAACAAATATTAAACTACACACGTTATACTTTTGTTTAGTGCTGATAAGTTCTTCTTTTCAGAAAAACATTTACAATCAGATACAATGAACAAACGCGAAGCAGTATTCAATGTACTCAATGTTGTGACTCAATGACGCTTTTGTTTGATGTTTTGTAAAAATTACAAAAGGAAAATAGGTAAACCAGAGATAACTAGTTTAATGGCCAAGTAACTAGGTTAGAGATGAAACTAACTACAATAGATTAGTGGAAAAGTAAAAAATAACAAGTTGTAGTGGGCTTTGTCGGGAAAAAACCCATTGGCATCGACGAGTTATCTTTAGTTTTCCGTTCCTCTCCACAAGAAGCACTTAACAGTAGTAGATGAAATATTGTTTTTAATGTTACTAAAACTCTATCCACACTCATAGCTCGTTAATACTTGCTATAACTTGATAGACTAATGTGAGAGGCGTATTAAGCTTTTAAGTAATTGGAAATTTTTAAAAGTAAGACATACTTAATTAAAGGCTAGACCCTTATTTGAATTTATTTTATGATATTCTAGACCAACAGAATGTTTCTATTACCAAAAATAATAACTACTTAAATTAGTCAACCCTCTGCAATCACTACATTTGTTTATTACGACTGCTTCATATTTCCAACTTCTACGTATACAGGGTAAGTCAACGTTTTGGGTAGGTCCATTTATTCTCCAAACAAAAATGTAATTAAAATTTGATGTCTTTTACGCACGTTATACGATGAAAGCAAGCTCACACTAACAACAATATCATTTTTAATTCGAATACATTTCATAAATATAAAAAAAAAATCAGTTTTTAACAACTTTTCCACAGATTGTTTTCTTCCTTTATCAAAGACAAATTTTTAGCAAAATCTAGATTCCATGCACAGAGTAAGGAGACAGAATGGTTATACCGCCACGTTTGTAGATTTTGGCCAACTCGTGAAATTTTGCCACGGTGACGATACAAATATGCACAGGTACGTTGATGAAACAGAATTCTTTTCTTCGTTTGACAGCATTGTTGTAACAATTCAATTTTTCCAACCTTTTCAAGGTAATTAACATGGATTATGCCGCGTACAACCCGAAGCATACATTTTCTTGGTGCCGGTGGCCTACAGAAAACGCACGGTTTGGGCTATTCCTTGATCTGCCGTAATCATGTTTCATTAACAGTTACGAATCGACGCCAAAAATCATTCGGGTTGGGCTTTAACATCGTTTATATGTCAATTGAGACGCCCAGAGCCTTGCGGCAATCTCACGCACTTTCAATTTCCGATCATTCATTAACATATCTCGAACTTTTTCAATCATTTCTGATGTGGTAACCTCATTTGAATGACCTGGCGTCATCAAAAATGTCCTATATTTTATGGTTGATAACCAAGATGCAGAGTCCCCATAAATTGTACTCAGTTCCACTTTTATCCCATCATTCGTTTTCTTTTTAAAAAACAAGTATTTAAACACTGCTCTATAATCGATTTTTTTCATTGTTGTTAAATCACCAAAGTTGTTCACTTTAAATGTCTGCCATTCACAAACTAACTGATGTATCTGCTTGAGTACTTGAGAGGACTCTTGCCAAATGTTGCTTTTATGAAAAATAGAGTTATTTCAATTCTAGCCGTGCTATCTCTTACCGAGGCCAGGTAATTATCGAACTCTCTCGTAAAATACTAAATAATCATGTTTTTTCATTAAAATTTGTGAAAATTAATTTGCCTTGTTGTGTACGTTTCGTAAACTCGTAATTTTCGTAAATTTAAGTTCACTTCAATCTGATAGCACGGTGTCACGTCCTCAGTACTAACTATCTAATACAGAGTTGAGTCTTCAACCGACTCCATCATAAAGGAACTTTTTAGTAATTTAAATTTTATCTTTATTTGGAAACTAAATAAACCTTTAACACACTTGTAATTTGCTTCCTTCAGATATGCCTTATCATTGTATGCTTACCTCTTCTTCTAAAGTCAGGTTTACATTTACCTAGAGGTGATTTAATTAATTGAACTAGGTATCGATCAATTTGAAATTTAGTGCATTTCAAATTGTACTCGTCAATAACTTGATTAATTTTAAGTTGGTCAATTTTTACAAGCTAAATTAATCATTCCATTAAAAGAAAATGATCTAGATCGCTATTAATGAAATGTTGATGTAGCAGATTTAAATGTCTTTTTCTTGTTAGCCATGGTCTAACCCACTACCACCGTTGTCTTTTTCGTTTTGTTTTCCGGGAAGTCATCAGCATATGTAGCGGTGTGAAAGATACTGTTGCTGGCAATTTCCGCATTTTATTATTAAACTTACACTACTGATAGAACTGCAATTAGAATTACATCCAGAAATTGATGAAAAATGGTCAATTGCAAGTTCCAGAAATTCATTAATTTCTTGCTGGATGTAAAATGCCATACTTTGTTTAAATTAACTGATCTTTGGACAAGTATAAAATTAGCTTTACTCTAATAATAAATAGTCTGTTTTTGGTGAGAAAATAAAAAATACATAATATCATGGCCTTCCTTCTATTAACCAAATCTATTTATTACGCAATTTTTACCAAATTGTCAACAAGTATCTTTCCATTGTTTAACTCTCAAGTCCATCTTTATATCAATATTTGTGGAGAGAAGTTATTGCCGCATTATACAATGCAATTGTGTAATCTTTACTTTTCAACTAGAATGTGTAGATTGAATAAATATAGGTGTAACATTGCGTTTTTTTTTTTATTAAATAATTATTCAATTTTTAATCATTCATATGCACCTTCTTACATAATATTAATTTGTCTTCGTTTGCAAATATAAAAGACTAGAAACAAAGTACTTCCTACTAGAGCTGTAATTAAATAATTGAAAAAATGTTTCGGGAATCTCGAACAAAACTTCCAGAAGTGCAATACATAAATATGAAATAAAATTTAGATATATCTTGTGATAGAAGATATATCTAGATAGAAGTGGCAGGCAATGTTACTCATAATTAATATTAGTCAGACTCGATTTAAATCGTTTGCCATACAGTAATGGACTTTGTGAATTTTGTTGTGTACACAGTGTAGTGATATAAATCCACACAGACAAAATCTTGTTAGATAAATAAAGACGGGTCATATACATCTGTAACAATATATTTCATAATAAAAGGTCGTCTCATGCAAAATACACATAAACACACACGTAATCCTTTTACCTTTCCTAACATGAAAAACATTGAAATCCGACCACAAACTTGCAACTTACACTATTGTTTCTAATTATAAATTTTCTCAGACAAAGTTGCTTCCTTAATGATTAATAATTACCGATTGTTATTCATATGGTTTCTGTTCAACTTGATGTTTCGTTTGCCGGATTAGTGAGTACTTTCAGATGACTTTGATCATTTTCAAGTTTTACCAGTAAAACATAGTCCGATCTTTGTGGTTCATATATTCGAAAATGAGCTATTACATTTTAACACCTCTCAGGTTAGGTTTCAAATACTAATTGGAAAATGTTTTTAAAATATCTTGCATCTAGGGAAGGGCACATCTTAGATATAAAAAAATGTTTATAAAGAATTTTCATTAAAAAAACAGAAATAACATGAATCAAACATGACAACGAATTCCATGGCCATTCTTCAGAATTTGGTTGATACAAAAATGTTTCTATGTATTGCTAAAAACTCCACTTTTGTTAAAATAGGAGTATTTGTTTTTTTTTTTTTTGGAAAGTAATTATTAAGATGAAATAGGAACAGTTAACTCCGTCGATAAAAATAAAAAGAAACAACATAAACAATATAATTATTAGTTTGGTTTAACTATGCTACCACCAGGAATATAAAACCGATTTTCTTGTCTTTCAGGGAAAAAAGTTTTCCTATTAAAGAATTTGAGCGAATGAACTCCAATGATGTTTTTATTCTACTTGACAATATATCCAGTGTTCCAGAGTTAAATGTCGATGAAAGCGACGTAGAAGATGAATTTCCACGATATAAATATGTTATTTTCAATACAGAACCAATGTTCATTATATTTGATGATTCTGACACGCAGAATAGCTCAACTAGCGAATGGGAAAAAGAAGATGATGTACCATTATCTGTTACAAAAATACAAGAATTTGGTAAATGTACCATATGGACTACTTCTGTGGACAATTGCTTGAAAAATAAAAAAAAAATTTTCCGAAAGAATAGACCCAAATATTCTTCAAAATGCCGAAACACCAACTGATGTATTTCTTTACCTCTTTACTAATACCATGACAGAAATGATTGCCATCAAAAAGTTTCCAAGCTACACAGACTATTCGTCGTCCAGAGTCTGTCGTCGTGTAGTCTAGATATCGGTCTGTATGGTTGTTGGGTAACGTTCATTTAGTAGATAATTCAGTAATACCTAAGAGAACTGACAACAAATTATGATAAATTATATAAATTACGCCCACTAATTCAATCTCTATCAGAAATTCTTTCTGCTAGTTTTCTGCCAAGTCAAAACCAGTCAATCCACGAATCAATGGATACAGTTTAAAGGTCGCAATTTATTAAAGCAGCTATGCCCTTAAAACTAATCAAGAGGAGGCAAGAGGTGTGGATTTGGATCGATGAAACAGGCTTTGTATGCCAATTTCAAATCTATATCGGAAAAGTGAATAATGATGAAAAAGACTTGAGAGCAAGAATTGTAAAATAATTAACTCGAAGTCTAGTTGGGAAATGTCATAATGTACATTTCGATAATTATTTTAATTATATACAATTGCAAAAAGATTTGCAATAAGAAGAATTTATACACTCAAAACTGTAAAAAGAAATAGGAAAGAAACGCCCGTGCCATTAATTGATGACAACAGTCTGAAAAGAGGTCAGTTTGATTTTTGTGTTTGCAAAGACAGTTTGGTTTGAAAAGTGAAGTGAAGTAGAAAATCGGAAAGCAGTTACTTTACATAATCCAGCCGAGACTGGAACTATAAGAAGGAAACAAAAGAATGATACTCGTTGTCCAAACATGGTAAGAGATTACAATATGCACGTGCGTCACGTGGACAAGATGGATATGTTGGAATCTATTTATGAGATAGACAGAAAATCAAAAAAGTGGTCTGTTGTAAATTCACAATACGTAATTCAGACCAGTTTAAACTAAAAATGTTTCGATTCGTAGTTGAAGACCGACAAACACCTCTGAAATTGAACAAAATGACAGTAACCGTTCCATATGAAATTAGATGCGACAGGTGCAACCACATGCTAATTCATTTTATACCACGTAGACGTTTCATAAGAAGAAAAAGATATATTTTTGCTTTGTCTTTTGTAAAATAAAATATTTTTACAACAAACATATATTTCATTTCTTATTTGGTGGCCTGGTGGCCTCATTTTGCAACCTCCTTCTACTGTCCTAAGTGATAATTTTGAAAAAATTAGAGCATCTTGTCGTTTCCATTGAAATAATACATATTTTCTGAAAATTTTTTGGTTCAAGAAACAGAGGATTAGGAACGATAGAGGATATAACATCCAAAGCACAAGCTTTAATAAATTTGACGTGTATATGATATCATCGTGCTCAACATCATTAGTAGTTCTCAGATTCCCAATTATATAACGCACTTCCTCATAAATAGCTGTTGCCGTAAACATCTTAGAGGGGTTTTCGTATCCGGACAAACTAGAAAGACGCAAACCGGCAAAAAAATAAAATTTGTCACATATACAATTTTTTAATTCAATTATAGTGACCAATAATTTTTTCTATAATTGTTATTAGCGATTTTAAATATATTTTCAAACAAAATAATGAGGTGTGGTTACGTTATATGTTCCTCTCAGCAAAAAATCGTGAAGGCTATCAAATGGTAAATATAAATCTTGTTTAAACAAAAACATTGTTCTATATAAACTAAAACATGTAATACAACGCGTAAGTACTCAACTGATAACACATTCGGTTCATTTAAAAAAAATAGGATTAATTAAAATAACGTTTACGTGAAAAATATAAAAATTAAAAAATGCGAAAATTGTTTGAAAACCTCAGAAATAACATTTGCACAACAGCTATTTGTTACTTAAAAAATATGATGTATGTATACATACAGACATAGGTAGAGCAATACATCGTATGATTCTCAAACGAAATTATCGAAAAGTAAACAGCCGAAGGTAAATGCTGATGCAAAGCACACAGATCTGCTCCCGTTTTATTGTACCATAAATTCGATTCAGAAACGCGAAAAGCCTAAAACACACAAACAAATCTCTCGAAAAATACTTACCGAGTTGAAGTTTTTATGAGACGAGTCTTGAAGAAGGAAAGAGCGGACGAAAGACAGATTCGAATGTAGAGAGAGCTTTAAACACAAATTAGCCTCGCGCTAATGTCCGAAAGTTTTTCGTTTCGATTAAGAACTCGCTGCTAGCTCGCGAAGATTCGTAAAAAGTTTCCTAATCGAAAAATAATACATTGTAGTAATTTTTTTTCGAATTAAGTGCACAAAATAGGAGAAATATTGGTAGGTATTTAGATTTAGCCCTATTTAATACTATAGCGCACGTCGCGATCACTCCTTATCCATATAGCGGATTGAGTTTCCGATGCTGCGAACCAGGCGGACTGATTTAAACTAACACCAGAAGTTCTAGGCGGTCCGCCGTTGTGGAAAACGTCGCCTTGCGTAGTCCTGTGGAAGTTGCATTTAGTATAGTTTCGGTCGTGTTAGTTGGATTTTTATTTGCGTGTTGTTATTTATTCTTATTGCGTCTCTGGAACCGATTTGCATTGAAAAAAGCTAATTAAACTTGATATTTGGATGATTGCAGAAGATTCGAAAATAATTTGTGCTTCGTAATGGTCACGACACTTGATACTAATTTCTCGAAGGATTCTAGGTTGTTTATTTTGTGAGTTAAAACTGCGTCTAAAATATTTTTTTTATTTACTTTAGCAAAACTATTTCTCCGAAATGACACGTAAGATACTTACTACTTATTGGCGGGAACAGCGGTTTTCAAACTTTTTTGCTCATGGAACTCTTTGAAGGATTTCTTTTCGCGAAGCCGAAGTTTTCACTAACTACAATAGAAGTTAAGGAACATACGTAAAGCGGAAACAAATATGATCACGTACATTTATGTTGGAACAAAATTTGTTACTTGTATATACAGTATGTAGTGTATTTTTGATTTCTCATAAAAAAATCACTCTTAACAATAAGTTTTGCTCGTCTCCAAACCACAAAATCCAGCATTACTTTGTCTGTAACTATTGCGAGCCACGAGAAATTGGCTATAACATGTTTTGGAATTTAGGCAGAAACTCTAAGTGCTAAATCTGGCAATAAAATCTGAGTAGGTGAAGCCTTTACGACTGGTTGTTTAGACGACTTTTAAAGTGACACAGAATTGCATAGCTTTTTTGCAACAAAAATAATGCTACCTGAGCAGCAATGTTAACATTACAGCAAAGATTCTATTTGTTTCAATGCTAAATACAGCTACAGTGCAGTAATAGTAAAGTTTCAAGAACGGTTTCCTGTGCATAAATTTTTAACGACGGGTTTGGTTACTAACATTAAGAATAAAAAAAAAGCGATAAAATGAAGACGAAGCTGCAACCCTTTTAGCACTGCAATCGGTAGCGGGAAATCCACATGAAGAAGCATTACAAACTTCGGTCTTTTGGCGTGTACTGACAAGTACTTTCCTTTTCCAATTTGCTAATTCGTCAACTACTGGACTATGTACACTAAAATGTTATAGAATAACATTTAAGTACCTGATTATGAATCTTGCCGAATCAAATTTTCCGTTGTTTATGTAACTTGGATTGTTGATAATGTCAAAGTAATTTTCTTGTGTAGACGAGATGATAAAATTATTAGGCTATGCTCTAATAAATATTTGAGATATGATTTGGCATATTCAATTGATTTTACACATTGAACGCAAATAAATTAATTTAGAAATTTATGGATTTCTTTTCGCCAGCTTTATCATTAACATTTTAGGCAAATTAATTTGCTGAAAAAACAAAAGCTACACGCTGTTATTATATTTCTTTCCAAATTGCTATTAAAAACATTTCTAGTCATTATTCTATTACTTCTCCCATCAAATTATTTTTTACGAACGTTTTTATTGATACTAATCGTAATTCCAGAGCATTTTCCGATTTTTTTCAATAAAGCAACACACGCAATTCTTATAACGTAAGCTCCCATAAGCTGGCTAACGCACGCTTAATTTCCACTAATCCACCAATTTTCCTTTTAGCCTTATCGCTGGAAATATTCTGCACGAGCTATCTTACTTCCGGCCTGGCTTCCAACTATTATATCCATACACATTTACTGCTTCGTAACGGCGAACTGAACGCAAGAGCTTTTTCTATTCCCGTCACGTCTAGAACTGTAGCAATATATTAGACACCAAAAGCGGATGATATATAGTCGTTTCGATATTTATTAATACCTGTTACATACGTATTCAATTTATGACGATTTTCTTCGTGTACTTAATAAATCCAATAAAAATGTAAGTGTAAGAGTAGAATATTTAAAGAGAACTCACCATTTCCGCAATTTACGGGTAAAAATTGGCAGAGGAAAAGACTGCAGATCACATGGACACATTCTAACTTTTCACAACGTTATAAGATATGAGAGATGATCTAGCCCAGGGAGTAAAATCGTCTACGGTTAACAACAATCAGAGGTCCTGAGGTAGATGTGGCGTATACGGTAGTTAAACGGCTACTGAACAATGGAAAAAATGAATCTCAAGACTATAGGAAAAATATTCTAGACCAAAAATTTCTAATTAGAAACAGGCCTAACTTTATAGCTAATCCGCTAGGCGGAAACAGAGAGCCTATTAAAACAATAGCCGGCTTGCTAAAAGGAAAACAATCTGACAGAGCGTATAGGAAACAACACGTAGGTTCTGCTAGGCGTAAGAAGAGATTGTCGCCCACACAGTGGGCGAGTGTGCAACATTACCAAAAATACGTCTTTGAGAAACTAGCTTAAAGTATCCAAAGGTGGAAACCTACGGAGAGGATCATTGATAAGACTATTAAGTCTGGTGAAAAAGGAAAAAATTTCGTAAATAATTTAGTAATCGAGAGCCGGGAATTTGGGAAAGTTTAAAACTTAAAGATCCTTGAAACAACTTTTTCTTCTACGTCCTCTATTTTCTTTAAAAAAATCTTTTTATTTGGGTATAATTCATTTTTAAATATCTAACATCACAGCACAGAGAACGTCCTACTACTAATAATAATAACATACGTGCAAATAAATTGCTGAACAATTTTGATTATTGCAGAACAAATAGAATGCAACTCACAATCAGATTCAAAATGACTTATACAGGATATGTTTTATATTTCAGGATGACGTTTCTTTGAATAAATTTTAAATTAAAAAGAAGATTGTAACTTATATTTTATTTATTGATTATATGGTCTTTAGCAAATGCGAGCTCTTGTGAACATGTTTTTCATAACATTCTCGCAGACTTCTGATATTATTGCAGCAATTTTATTTGGAATGTCGTCCTTTAGCATTAGAATTGTAGTTGGGTTATTGATGGACACCCTTCAGGGATGATTTTTTGTCATTATTATCGGAGGGTTTCTCGCAAAATTTGCACTATGGCACGAGCTGTGTATGATATTGCACCGTTCTATTGTAACACTGTAGTCCAAGTTAAATCAATTTGGGCACACAAAAGTTTCTGTCACGATAACGATTATCAGTACTCTTCCAGTAACTCCTGTAACATCTTCAAAGAAATATGATGCCGCCGTCCCAAATGGCGCACCATGCAGTCACTCTACGATGGTGTATTGATCGTTTGTTAACAAAGTCAGCCAAATCGAAATGTGCCTCGTCGCTCACGATGATTTTGTGCCAAAAATTGAGAGCTGTAAAACCTGAGTACTCCCATTGATGGTCATTTTATACGGGAACACGATACAGACATTCTCAATTTCTGTGCACAGCGTCGATAGGAGGTGCATCAATCGCTCTGGCTACGTATTTGCCCAGACTTTACTTTATCTTCCAGAGTATGCAAATTTTCAGAATTGCTCATTACACTGGTTGACTTGTTTAGCACATGACTAGCACCAAGATAACTCATATTCACAACTGAACACTTATTTAAATGAAATGATTTGATAATTTCAACATGTTGTTGCGGAGCTAGATATGACCCATAATTAATTGTTATCAACTTGTGAAATGTGAACAGCCAAACCAAAATGGCAGAAAGACAAAAAATCGCTTGGAATATAAAACGCACAATATAGTATAGTCGTTACTTATTTGGTGCTATTCAAATAAAGCAAACTCAGACTGAAATTTCTTCATAATTATTACTACACTTATAGTCTATATTTACTATGATAAATACCTCTAAATCCATCTCCAAATTCATACGTCTACATAACTGAAGAGTAACGATCCCGACCCTGGTTATCCAATATCTCTGCAGTTAGTTTAGTTGGTAGTTGCGAAATAGTTTTCACAAAGTTCCTAGAGGTAATGCCGTAATTCATTGATGTCAGAATTTTCTGGCGGGCATACTTTGCAGGTTATTAAATTTTGTGAATCTCTTAGTTTATCTCGTTGCACTTGCTAATTTATCATAACATATAAAGTTACTTTTATATTTGATTATCTCGTTATATCTATATATAAAAGAGTTAAAATTTGTGATGATCTAAGTACATTTCTTTGATTGTATAAACGACCTTCTACAGAAAATTCTACATTTAGCGCCATAACCAAAGCATTAAAAATACTCATGCGAAAACATGTTCACATTTTTATACATTTTGCAATATTTTTCAAGCTTAATTTAAACTAAATTCATTTATTATAAGTTCAAGGCTGTACCCGTATAAACATCTTCTGGGATTTCAACAAATAAGAACCTAGATTATACCATCTTGTAAATTAAAAGGAACCCTTTCGAGATTGTGCCAAATCTTCATCATGTACACACTAGATTATTATCTTAAGTATAAAGCAAATGAAACCTATTTGTAGAGGATGAAGTATCTAATCTGAAAGGTAAACAACGCTAATCCACTACCAACTTGTGCGCGGAACTATTATTCAACGGCAATAGATATTTATTTTGACGGTGTATTACTTGCGTGTAAAGTTAACTGTACCGATGAGATATTAATAGTATATTTAAACTCTATACCTAAGTACACAATGAAGACAATAGATTGTTGGAGACTGCTTACAAAAACAACGAAAACATGTTATACATTGCTCGACATTTTTTATGATACGTATTGGAGCTGTTAATATTGTACAAAGCGAATGGTTTTTGTGAGAATCGGAAATTTCTAGAGATTAGAAATAAATCATATTGTATCTGGTATTCTAATTATATTATTAGTGTTTCCTACATCTGCAATTTGCATTTACAAGGATGATTCGATATGTAGCTTGGTTCGCATAACAATGGATTCTGGCAGTAATTCGTCACTTGAAAACAAGTGTTTCCAGCAACATGATTTGATTTTATCCGACAGACGAGTGAAAATGCGCGAGCTAGCTAAAGCTACAAATATCTCAACTAAGCGAGTTCACTTCATTTTGTATAAAGAATTTGATGATAACGTATTTACTCGCTCCAAGTCAAAAGTGAATTCGCATGCGACTATCTGCCGACAATTTGCAAGTGTTTCAGAAGAATGCAGTAGAGTTTTTGCGTCGCTTTGTGTCAATGGAATCGCCGGAACTAAACATCTGTCAAGACAATGGATTGGCGGACCGACTCCGAAAAAGGCGAAATATGTTCCATCCACTAGAAAGGTGGTGGCGTCAATTTTTTAGAACGAAAAAGGAATTCTCGTAATTGACTACCTCGAAAAGGGAAAAGCCATTACCGGAGAATACTATACATAAGATTTGGCCTGATTAAAGGCGACAATAACAGGGGAATGGCAAAAAAGGTGTTATTTTACCAGGACGATAATCTCGCCATTTCAAACAGTGCGGTCAATAAAAATTAAGCTGGTATTTGAACTGCTTCCGCATCCTGCGTATTCGCCCTCGGACTACCATCTATTCCCGAAAGGAAAATATCCCTAGTAAAACGAAAATTTGAGTCAAATGAAGAGGTCGTACAGGAAGCAAACCAGTATTTTGAAATCATCAAAGAAACTCACTTCCATGAAGGAATCGCGGGGCTTGAGAAACGTTGGGACAAGTGCGTTGAACTTCGAGGGGACGATGCCGAAAATAAAATACGTTACAAAACTCATATTGTTTCCTTTTATTACAAACCATATTAATTATCAAATCACCTTCACATAGAAACGTTGTTGATTTATAATTCCTCAAACGCTTTGCTATGTTTTTAATTTTCTGTTCAATTTCCTCCTTTCTTCTTCCCTTCTTTTGTTGTATCTTTCTTCTATGTTCCAGTAGAAGATCCCTTCCACTTAGCGTCCTCCGAGATTCACAAATATTTTAAAAAAGACCTAATCAAAATTGACTTTCTAGAAAGATCTTGAATTTTACTTTCAATCAACGACACGTATGATTTATTTATTTTTCCAATTTCCAAATGTCCCCCTCGGCTATTTCTACAGATGATTCTTTGCATAAAACTATCAATAACATTTTGGTACATTTCGATTCAATTTCACTAATAACTTAATGGATGTTTTCCTTCCTTTAACTCGTTCGTAAATTGGTAGAATAGACTTTGAGATAGATAAAATTAGGTGGCGGCCGGCGTTGGTGTGGGAGCTTTACTTTTGGAACTAGTTGAATTTTGAACGAGTGTAAGGCCAGGTCTTTGATCAAAATTTTATGTTGATATTGATGAAAGTTATGTTCAGCTGTTGAAATCGACTTCGAGCTGGGGTTCCGGGATTTTTGACAGTTAGACCAACCATAAAACGTAGCAAGTCATGTGACATTGTGCGTAATTCTCCGAAATATATCGGTTTCAAAATTTTTAGCACTTCCGGAGGAAATACGAACTTATAATAGTTCCAATTTTAAAACAAAATTGAAGAACTACCTAACCCGCCGCGCTCTGTATACGGTCGGCGAACTAGTGGAAGTATGATATATGTATCTATATTGTTTGTGTAATTGTTTACTTTTTCATTTACATATTTCAAAATTGTGAATTTTATAAGAGGACTAATAAATCAATAGTTTCCTCTAATCAGATCTTTTTTTAAATACATACAGGGGCAACTGTTACCGTCTCAATATGTTACTAATTTATTTGGTCCTTTCAAATGGAAACAAGTTGATTCTATTGCAAAATAAATTAGGAGGGATAACATAATTACAAATATAATAACAAAATCATTGGTATACAAGGTTTTTCAATATAAATGGTATCGGTTTTCTATGAAAACAGCTTATAGGATAATTGCTTGTATAAACTTATTTATATGATAGTTTGAGCACATATTTGCTTAAGTGAGTATGGAGGACACCAGAAATAATTACATCTGTTTTTCTAACGAGTATAGATATAAATACGGACTTGATTTCCCATTGAAAATTATTCCTCTGCTTAATAAATTACACCGTTGATTAATGTAACTAAAATTAAATATAAGTTAATTTGGACCTTTTTCTAAATTGAAACATAATCACATTGTTACGAATGCGAAACTCAAAGCTTCTCATTAATGTTAAACCGTTGCTTTCCAACCTTTCTCGCATACAATACTATATTGGCTTTCACGGACCTCCGTGCACGTTGGTAAACCACTTTCAGCTGGGCCGAATTCGTACGATTAAAATTTCAGAAGCCAGAGGCGATGCGTTAGCCGTAAATCAAATTAGAATACATCTGTTTAATCTTACTCGTACATACTTAATAATATAATACTTCATACAAAGTATAATAATGTAGGTATACGAAATGTTAAAAGTTCTTTTTTGTCATAGATAAATCGGATCTGGAAAACATTAATTTAATATAATTTTGATTTCTCGCAGCACAAGTTGTTTAATGGACTCTTTGTTGTTTAATGGACCTACGAAAACCTATCTTGAGGCGAGCATGAAAACCCAATTGGGGAAATTGGAGAGAAGAAGTCACGAACACTGCCTTACAATTAAAAAGAACTAACATAATCATCCTCTCCACTTGGAACATTTTCCAACCTACATAAACAATATCACAACAACACATAGAAGCTGTGAGATACTAACAAGTGGAGCTCCTTCCGCTGTGTGGAAAAATTTAAAAGTGTGTCCAATAATTAAATCTGGGTTTCCCAAAAATGTTGTCAACTGCCGTCCAATATCGCTGCCAAATAACGTCGCCAAATGTATAATCTAAGATGAGAATAAATAAAATTGATTCTACTTACCTAATATCCCAATTCATCTTTCTTATACCTAAAACCTCATCTCGTTAGCCTCTTACATTTTACACATTTTCTGATTTAAATCACAGCGCATTAACTGAAATACTGAGTGTAGCTAGATTGTATTTACGTTAGATCTTCACCTGATCTACACTTGTCCCACTTGACTGTGACAACACTAAAGTATTGGCACACTTCGCACCGCACAAGTTTAATTAATTAATCCGGAACAGATGTTTCGAGGATATCCGATTCCCCATTATCAACCTACTCTCTTCTCATTATTACATTAAAAAGTAGCAAGATTTAAAATAAGTGATGTACGAAAAATAATGATCGATTAATAAACTGGCAAGGAAAAAATAACATCTAAAAGTTTAAGTTCTCGTTTGCGTTGAAAATAGGTAACGAAGCTAAAGAAAAGAATTGCATACATTTCGATGATAGGAAGCGACAAGAATATAGCACATTAAAAACTATGGAAATAATAAAATTTCAGATATTTTAGAAAGCAGTAGATTTATTTTTAGAAATTAATGATTTCCCATAATAAAAATGTTAATTTACGTAAGTGATAGTATTTCAAACAACTAATAATCTTTAAATATCCCATATTTTATTTAACATGCCTTCCGCTCTGTTTTTGTTATTCCAGGAAGATAAAATGATACCCGGAATTACGCACTGCAGTTCCCTTGAAGTTTCCGAAATGTGTACATAAATATAGCCCTGCAATCCTTTTTGGAAAGCGATATTCGTACCCAGATCGTATATCCCATTAAAAGTACTACAGCTATATCGTATCTAAACATTGCTTTTATATACCGCCGTAATAAACCATAAGAGGTAATTGATATCACAATAACACCATACCATAACAATAAAAATCGCAGGAAAAAACGACGGAGAGGTCTGTCGTCGTGGCATTATTGTTTAATTGGCCCTCATAATTCTATTACCACACGCGTTATTGGCTGTATGTCACGCCGCGTCACTTAAAGCCCTACCAACATCGCTCTGTCGTCAGGTCGTCACTATTCGTAGTATTGGAATGAAAGAGATAACCTCGTTCAGAAGAACGAATGAAATTTTAATTCACAAAGATTTTTCAAAAATGTTAGTAGATTGAAATTCCTTCTTTGCTAAGTTAGTAAATTGTATAGAAAGTTAATAGAGAGGTAGTAAACGAATTGGCTTTTCGCCAATTTAAAGAAAACATTTTGATGATTCTTCTAAAAAAATCATTGTTTGAATTGGGCTATTCCTGAATCGATTGAAATAAGTAAACCAGAAGATTTTTACAAAGATGGGTTTCTTCTAATAAAATCTAAAAGTATTTTACTTTAATCCTATGTAGAAAATTTAATTTGAAATTAAGTTTTTCCTTTAACATTTTTAAATATATACAAGCGTACTTGCTGGACAAAATTTATAGGAAAATGGTGGTTACGTTCGATCTCTAAATCAGAAACATCATAGGTATAAGCAACTACTTATAAAAAAAAGTTTTCGAACAGTTTCTCAATTAAAAAAATATACAAGGCGTTCCGTTTAAAAAATGGAAATACATATAGCGTCAATATAACATGACAACGATTTCGATGGCCATCTTATACGCAGTTGATATAAAAACAGTTTCGTTGTATCGCCGAAAACTCGAAGAAATTACTCATTCAAATAACATTTCACAAGAATCCTAAATTATCTCAATTGTCTCAAAAACTAATATAGATAGGTTGCAGAAGGTTAACGTGAATTGAAGAGAAGAGTATAAAATCGTAATAACATATAGGTCGTCCTAAATTTGTATTGGTTGTAGCGCAAACTAAACATCCTGTACACTTGAACATAATTTTATGTTAGGAAAATTTTGTATCCGTATTTATTTTTGTATTTTATATTTCAGTTGCTCAAGAAAACAGAAAAGAAATAACATGAAAAAAGTAAAAATTAGAGTAAATTAAAGTAAACTTCCGATAGCAAAATACAAAATATATGAAACACTGCAAACTTAGAAACCTGACAGGAAGAGGTTAAAGTCCTTAAGACATTCGCATTTTGTGCAGTCCATATATACTTCTTATGCAAGACCTTTGTAACTAGAGGATTTTAAGACTGTAACCACAAACCTCAAACTTTACTTCGTAACTCATCGCCCGTTTTAAGAGAAAAGCTAGTAAGTTTTTGCAACATTTACATGGATTGTTTTTTTGAACCAATCCTCAATATGGTAAAGGTTTTCTTCATTTTCCTGCTTCATTAACTCTAGGGATGTTTTTCGTGTAATTGCAGGAGTATCATCCACAAACATTGCTACACTATGACGTCCAAGACCATAGGGTGGATCATTAGTGCACACCCAAAATCAAGCCTTGGGGTAAGGAAAAGGACCGGGTGTATCTCAATCTATTTATTTAGAATCTATGACGCCTCCCGAAATTGCGTCGAAACAGCCCACACAAAGATAAAGAGGACGCACGATATATATATATATATATATATATATATATATATATATATTCAATACATGTATCTCCAAAGCCACATCCCTTACAGAGCTGAAAATTGCGAAAATAAGGTGCTATCCATAAAAAAGAAGAAAGGATTGGAATTCAATAGCTACAGACCCATTGTTTGTAGGTAGCTTTCAAAACACGGCTATTAAGCTTCCTTGAACGGAATAATGTGTTCGGCAGTAATCAGCGTTGGTACAGAAAGGGAAAATCAACAACGTCAGCAACAGTAGATCTGTTAGAGATCGTGGTAAGTGTTCGGTGATTATTGTGATCTTGTTTTAACGTGTTGCGTTCGCCAAATACTACTGTAAAGGTTACCCTATTATTGAATACGAGGCTAGGCATACAAATTATTAGAGTCGGATTTAGTTGGGAGGTTGCAAATAACAATACATCAGAACAGCACATCCGAATCCGCAGAAACAAGCGGAAGCGATCAACAAAAATCGATCTTAGGACCCTTACTCTTCCCTCTATCAACAACAATATCCCAGAAAGTGTAAATAGCAACGAAACATATTTGTTTGCGGATGATACTTTTATTCTTACACGAGCAGCAAACGAGTGGTTCGCAGGCAATAGTTTACATCTAAATCAATAAAAAAAGCAACGCATTATAAAAATCTCGTAGAATCGTTGTACAGATTTAAATTATAAGCATGACGTTGAGGAATTTGCAATATATACAATACGAAGAATCAAAGAGATAGCGACACACGAAGAAGCAAAAATTACATACTTTTGTTTGTTTCACGCACGAGCGACGTATGGAATTTTTCTATAGGAGCTAAAGGCACAAACGGGATTCCTCTAACAAAAAGAAGCCTTCAGTGTTGTGCAACACATTATCGAGTGTCATGTAGGAAATTATTCCCTCAACAAAAAATACTTGCCTTGACATCAGCATACATTGTGGCCTGCCTCGACTACATACACAACAACAAGGGTAAATATAACAACCACCTACATAGTTACGACGCGCGTCACAAAGAGAGTTACATAATACCTCACCATCGAATAGACAGGGCTCGACTTTCTACAAATTACTACCCAGTCAGACTATACAGCCACCTGCCAAATAGATTTAAGGCATTCACAGCGATAAGGGCAAAAAAGCTACACATGGAACATAATTTACACCCTCCACTAATACTTTAACGTAGAATTTTAAGAAGTCTGTGCTGGTCCAATTATTAAATTTTTTCTTGTGTTTGTCCGTGATAGAATCTTTTTATCTATTTATTTATTAATAATAAGAAGAAGAATAGAAAAAGAAGTATAATGCAGAGGTATAGGATAAGTCTATAATTAGAAAATGCGTATCAAATAAAAGAAAATATCTCATGTGCGCAGCATGCATCAAAAAAATCAATGGGACAGATATTCTTGTACAGAATAAAATGACTTTTCAGTAAAATACTTTCTTCTATAAGAATTAGCATTGGTAATGTTTTGCAAGTTTGTTGTAAAGCTTAATATAAATGTACTTTGGATTGTTCTCAAATACTGTTTCCTTTTTGAATCGAAAGGTTCTAGTACTCAACAAAGTTGCACGTCAAGAATATAATGCCCTAAGTAAGCCGAGACCCGGAGAAGGACTAATAGTAAGCTCTTCTTAAATATAGTCAAGTACACCTCTCCTTCAACGCCCTAGAGCATGTATTCACCGAAAAACTTATTAATGATGAATAGGGTAGCCCAATTTTTACAACAACATCAACTGCAAATTAATCTAAGAAAAACACAGCTAATCCTTTTCGATCTACAGAACTGCCGAGAAGAGATTAAATCGTGTATTTAGAATCGTGCATACCAACTGCAGTGGATTTTAGGCATGTATATTGATTCCTCTTTACGGTTCGATAAACATACGTCCTATGTGATACAAAAGCTATTTACATGCCTAAAATCTATTTTTATGCATCGCCACGTTTTCAACTACCAAACTAAGCTGCCGCTGTGCAATAGCTTGGACTTATCCCACTTTAATTATGGAGATGTAGTTATATATATATACACTACCGCTCAAAAGTGTTTAGGCACTCTCATTGGCAGCAAAAATGTATAAAAACTCAGCAAAAATATGATAATATTTTTTTTATGTACATCTACACATACATTCATATACATATACTAAATAAATGCGAAAATTAAAACGTTTAATTTAAATTTTGCTTTCATCTAAGTGACCTCCTCTTGATTGAATAATTGCAACACACAATCCAGGCATTCTCGCAATAAGTTTTGCTAGAGTTTCTTGTGTTATTGAGGTCCAACATGATTGCAATTTGTCCCACATGTCAGTAGCTGATGTCGAAGACGATTTTCGTACTTCCCGATCCAGTTCTTCCCATAGTAACTCGATCGGATTCAAGTCGGGGCTTTGGGGAAGCCATGCCATGATTTTGAGAGTTCCTTCCTCTTCTAAATGGCGTAAATAGTCTTTACATAATTTAGAGGAATGTTTTGAGTCATTATCTTGCTGGAAGATAAAATTTTGACCCAAAAGTCGAATTCCGGAAGGTATTGCGTGGTTCTCCAAAATTTCGCGGTAGCCTTCTTTTTTTAATACACCGTCAATTTTCACAATGTCCCCTACACTAGTACCAGCAAAACAGAACCAAATGATGATAGAACCTCCTTCATGCTTCACGGTAGCAGCAATACACTCTTCTCTGGCAGGTTCACCCACAGATCTTCTTACGAATATTCGTCTTCGGGTTCCAAACAGTTCAAATTTGGACTCATCCGTCCATAGAACGTTGTTCTACTCTTCTATGGTCCAGTGTTGATATTCACGAGCCCATTTAAGTCGCTTTTGCTTGTTTTGTTTGCGTAGTAAATGCTTTTTCATCGCAATACGTCCATGGAGCCCAGTTTTTTGTTGGCGACGTTTGATTGTAGAAACAATGACTAGTTTTGGGCGACCAACATTTAATTCTGCGGTGATTTCTGGGGTTGTCTTACGTCTATTTAACTTGCTGGTAACCACTATTCTGCAATCATCTGCAGATGTTGTCGCTCTTGGTCTTCCACTCCGTCTTTTATTAAGAAAACTGCCAGTTTCTCGATATTTTTTTACGTTATAGTCGACCGTAGCGTGGTGTATTTTTATTTTTTTGGCAATTTGTCGATTACTTATGCCGCTTTTATGGTAAGCTATTATAAGCGCACGTGTTGCCGCACTAATTTCTCTTCGCGGAGGCGTTTTAAAAAACTCGATATTTCGCTCACGATGTTAACAGAGTAAATACCACACTACAACTGACCATATGTTACAGATTTCACTATAATCTTCTAGGAATGTAATTTAAACATTATTACCTACAATCTAACTGATGACTAAATTACCCCAGAAATTCCGAGGGATTATTATTGTAATTGCATCACAATAAACAGTTTATGGTAATTCGGCCAAGTGCAGGTAGATGATAGTAAACCTTATCCGATATAATGGATGTTTATCTTACTGAACTACATTTTAAATACGTATTTCGTTTTATTATAATATTTTTTTTTGTAAACATAATACTGTACGAATAATCCATGAAGAAAGGGATGTCTAAACACTTTTGGGCAGTAGTGTATATATATTTTGAACTCCCTCATAGCATTCGACGACATTAAGAGTTTCTCATTTAGTGCGACAAACAAATACTTTAAATTTGGAAAACACGCGGCTATTGCATCTAGCATCATTTTATTTGCGATTTTACAGATAAAAAAACTAGACTACTTATATAGTAAGCTTAAGTTCAAACATTAGAAACATGCAGTAAATATTAGAATTAAAACAACAGATGTTCAAACGCAGTTCTTGTTATACGATGCTTGTTCTTTATAACGAATTACTTGTTTCTATTGCACTTGGTACTTCCATGGAACGAGCTAAATTAGAAATAAAAGATAAATTATTACAGAAACAATGTTTGCAGTCATCTATTGACGATCTAACCGATCTTGTACCTTTTCACCTAGATTTAACGTTAATATATGTAGGATGTATCCGGCTTCTTATTGGTTCTGGACACACTTCTACTAGTTTATTAATAATGTACTCCCCTTAATTCTTTTTTTCGCTTATTTTTTCTTTTTCACTTTTTATTTTTCTATGCATATAGATATTTTGTCAATTATAGTTATGCATTAAAAGGGTATAGGTAGAACGCTTCCTGCATATTCTTGTGAATTTGTGGCGGCGATATAGCCTTGTTGGTTTACATTTTGTATTGCATCTCGTATTATATTTTGTATTATACTTTGTTATAGTTATGAATGACCAATAAATTCGTTTATTATTATTATTAAATCAATGCTATTAAGCTAGTCTATATAATACGAAGCAAACCAGTGAGAGTTTGTTGCAAAGCTAATCGATATGAATCTGCCCAGCCTTCGACACCTAAACCAACGATTTTGGTATTTTGCATTTGCCGGATAGACTCTTAAAAGCTATTCGTCCCCTTTGTTAACATTTAGTCTCATGCCATTTAATGAAAACCGTTTAAGATTATTTATTTCTAGCTACATTATAGATACAAAATTCTACAAATGTGTACCTGTTGGCAAAAAACAGTTGTCAGCTACATACATAAGGAAATCCTTTCCAGGTATCACAGCTGGCAAGTCACTTACAAATATTACAAATAGTAGAGGTCCCAATACGGAACCTGGTAGTACCCCAAAATGTATAACTTGTCTAAGAAGATCAATAGCCTTAGAAAAATCCTTAAATAAACACTAAAATTTCTTTTTTTGATTTTTGTTTTGATGAATTTTTTTAATTGATAGTTTCATGGAGCTTCGGTAACAAATTCGTTAAAACAGAAGCTGTGGATCTAGCGTTTATAGATCCGTGCTGAGATATGTTCAGCACTTTGCGTTTGTCAAGAATGCTAGGATTTTATCAAAGATTTTTTTCAAAGCTTTAGATATGTTGGATAATATAGATGTGGGTCTATTATTCTTTACAAACTTCGACTCACCCATCTTGAAAACTGACATGACGTATACGTTATAGATGTCTGACAATGCCGATGCAATTTTATAGAAGTTACTACAATAAATTATATAAATAAATAATAAATTATACCAATACTACTGTTGATTTGATCTAAAATTAATAAACTAAATGAGAATGAGAAACTGATTCTTCTGCTATATTCAGTCCCTTTTAAGAATTTAACAATTAAGCAATTTAAGTTTTATCTTTTCACCACTGTTTTAAATGTGGAATTATTAATCAACAAAAGATGTTGTTATAGTAAACTTTAGAAAATTTTGAGTAAGCTTTGGGCGTAATTAATCATAAAATGTTACTCTATAAATTAGAGAGGTATGGTAGAAGAGGAATTGCTTTGGACATTTTCCGACACTTTCCGTGACAGAATAGCGATAGTTTGTGTGAGTAAATCACTTGACAATGTACGGCAAAACACATACAGTCAGGAGTTGCATATTGCACAAGATGGCCCTCGGGGCTAGATTCTTAGCCCATTGCTATTTTAATCATATACTAACGATCTACATGTTTCAAGTAGGAATTGCACATTGAATCAATATGCCCAGGATACTTCGTATGCCACCCTGTTTGGGAACGTGGGTACAGTTGTAGCTGATATGATATCATGGTGTGATAAAAACTTATTATGTATTAACAAAAATAGAACATCGCTTTCAGTTTATCGTACTCCAAATAAAAGAGAGTCATTGTATGTTGGTGGTGAAATTACTTTCGATGAGTCTGTCAGCTGGAAGAACACGTTATTGATTTATCTAAGAAACTGAGGAGTGCGTTCTTTGGTATATGCAACCTGAGGAACTCTGAATGTTTGTCAAATTTTCTACTTTTCATATGTTCATTCACGTATCGAACATAGGATACTGACTTGTGGGCAAACTGCTGCCATAAACACAGTTTTTGACCTTCAAAAAGAAATTATCCAATGTATGCTCTTTCTACCTGCGAGAACTTCCTATATACAACTGAACATTGTGACAGTATCATCTATATACATTTACAAATTAATAAAATTCTATAACCAAAACAAAACGAAATTTAATACAAATGCAGCGATTTATGTTGAATAGGAAGCTCCCGATTTATCAATCCCGTATCACAAATTAAGATTCTATGAAAAAGATCCGTATTATGGAGCTATTAAAGCGTATAACGCATTACTGTCTCTTCTAAAATCTGAAAGTGATAAAAAACTTAATTAATGTGAAGAAGTATCTCATTAGAAACAGAAATCATCACGCATATAAATCGCCGCTGATATTACGCTAAGGTTGGTTTGTCAGATGAAATTGAGGTCAACCGAACCAATATTCACAAGTATATAAATCATCAGATTTAACGAACTCACTAAATTCACTCTTAAACAATGTTATTGGTCTAATATATCCCAGAGAACAAATTTAAATAGAGCCCCGTTACTTGAAAATCTACCTGAAAACTTCCGTACCTATACAAATTCTCTAAAATGTAAATATAATAATATGTAAATTTGTAGTTCCCTACCTAAAATCTTATACTTTTCGTTAAGAAAATCCATTTTAATATCTCAGCTTTCTCCAGGTGCCGCATATTTTGCAGATACAGCACAAGCTCTTTTAAAATATGAAGTAAAATGTATATTAAAATGCAAATAAACCGACTTCGGTATAATCTACTTGGAACTAACGCCAAGCATCTCAACCAAAGCTTGAGCATCCAACAATATTTTAGCTTGTTTCTTTGTCCGCTCATTTTACTCAAAGCTCATTACGATCTAATTTTTATTTACCATGTCTTTGTTACCGTTTATCACAATGAACTTCATCATCCGAACAGTGCTTCTCTTTCCATCGATTAATCTAGACGGGAAGACGTCATCGCGAGTGTCGGCTGGTTTCGTGTAAATAGATATTAATTAGTGTTCGAACAATATATTATAATACGGTTTCTCTTGATGGCGAGGTTTCCACCTCCTACTATTAAAGTCGATATCAGGTTGATCGCAAGCAACATTTCACGCTGGCGTATTAAGATAATTACGAGTACATATACTGCCAGACATTTATGGTTGCTTTTTACGCATAAGTGACCATTATTGGAGTTATAAACACCGCTCAGCTGCTAGGGATCGGATAATATATAAACTTAGGAAAAAAAAAAATAAATAATGCTAAGATAGCTTAGCTTCCTCATGGTATTGATGGAATGATTCACGGCAAACGCAATAAAAGGAGAGAGAGAAAAAATACACTAACACACGGACATGTTTCTGCCTACCCGGCGTCATCAGCGTGGTTTCGAGAGTACTTTTCATATCTCTACCTTCTATCGCTGTTGAAAAGTACCCTCG